>VUQI01040730.1:63271-82064 GCA_015106735.1 Paratilapia polleni | reverse complement strand
AAAGTTTGAGGATTAAAAAAAAAAAAAAAAAAAAAAAAAAGAAAAAAAAAAAAAAAAAGCACATGAAGAGGTATTTAAAATAACTGATAGTGGCAGCTGTATTTGTTTGTCTAACAAAGAGGCTTAATTGACAAAGAGATAAACAAGAATTGTTCTTCAAGATTTCCGATTTTCAAAACCAAGAGAAAAGTTGTAGCCAAAACTAAAACATCTGAAAAAATACACCAGAGGTAAGAATCATTTTACTGTAATGAACATGGCAGCAATATAATAAAACTTAATTTCTCAACTATATTTATTACAACAAATTAAAAAAATAATCTGTTTGACCTTAACTCTATTAGCCAGCAGTCTTCATAAAAATCCTTAGAGAAGGCAGTTTGTTTACAGCAAACATTTAATATTCATGAATTAAGTGTTTCTGCACAACGCAGAGAAGCAGCAGATGCTGTAGTCTCTAATTTTAATTTAATTAGAACAATCTTCTGCAGGGATAACGAGGTGGCCCAGCATTGTGTTGTACAGAACTCACGGCAGCAGCAGAGATGCCCGCAGTCTGAGCAGCAATCGGCGTCGACTTCTTGATATTCTTGAAACCTTCTGTGCCACATGACGTCCTCACCATGGACTGCCCTGCGCTGTCTGTTAGCTGAATGTGAGTGCTGGTAAAGGGCAGACCAAGTTACTGGGACACAACTGATAACAAATTACATCTAACGTGTAAACTGAGCAGCTGTGAACTCTGGACTACTTATGCATGCTCCTTATGAATCAGTTACTGCCCGGCTTTGTACACACACAACTTCATTAGCCACTTTTTAAAGTTGATTTAAAAAAAACAAAACAAACTTACTTCTAGCAATGCTATGATTTAAATTTGTTCATAAGAAATTAAATCATGGCAGAAAATCTGATTTTACTGACGTAACAGATTTAAGTTCCAATTTTATCTCTAAAAGCAGGTTTCATGGCTACTTAATAAAACCAGAACTCTGCAGCAAACGTGTCTGAAATTACAGAAGGAAAGACCATGGTAATAAAAATACTTGAATATGCTTGAAAAGATACTGTCTGAGGCTTAAAAAGGCAACAAAGAAACATAGTGCCAAAGTAAGACTGCCATTTTTAAGAGTTTGTCTCCACTTACTTGTTGTATGTGGCTTTAATGTGAACAATTGGTAAGTCCTCAAACGTCTTTCCACCCCATCTCAGTGCACTGTCCTGACCAGGCAGTGGAGGTAAATAGCTGTGGGATTAAAAGAAAGATTAATACCTCAGATCATAATACTGCAGTAGGCTATGCCTCTACTTATTGAAGCTTAGCCTACTGACAGTAGACAATGAAACATGATACTGACAGGTGACAAATTCAAGAGAAAACATGAATAAATTAATGAAGAAACACAACAAATGCAAATTCACACCAGTGCACCACATGGTACAGGAGAGGAGACGTGTGAAAATGCTGAGCAGGTCCAGTTAGTTCTGAAACTGTATCAAGATGGCAAAGGGAAAAGATTAAGCACAGATTAGTGAAGCTTCAGTCAAAGATTGCTCAACTGGAAAGTGCTTAAATAGGCACTTTCCAGTTTAAATAATTGCATTTAAATCTATGGGAAACCATCAGTAAACAGGGTTGGAAATTGTGGTTGACAGGGCACAGATTTGATGACTCTGATGCACGTCCATTAGGGCAGCATGTAAGGAAAAACACAGAGCAACTCCTTTTTGGGTGACTGGGAAAGTCAATGCAGGTCGCGATCAAACTGTGTTAGCAAAAACAATCAGCTGACAATTACACGGAGTAATATTACTGTAGGGTTTCAACAGATAAAGTAGTAATGAAAGCATGTTTCAGAGCTCAGCGGAGAAAAAAAAAAAGAAAAAAAAAGGCCATGGTCTACAGAGATGTGAAAAAAGTGATTTCACTCTTCTCTAAGATTACGATATCCGTGACGCCTACAGGTTCGGGATCTGGTGGCTCCGTTATGCTGAGGGGGCATTTGGATGGCAGGCTTTTTTTTCCTTCTTCAATAATTAGACATAGCATAGACCATACAGTGTATATATATACAGAATAGCTTGAAATCATTACAGAGGCCTGGAAAATGAGCAGTTACCATCACAATATAAATTCACTATAAGCTTAATAGTATTTGATATTAAATCAAACATGAAGCAGCCAGAGTTTTGTCATAGGTGTAATCCACTGCGAGCTGCAGCTACAGACTCCGAACATTGCTGAACATATTCTCAACAACAACTGCAACATTTTCATCCTGAGTTTGTTGAACAAAATAACTGTCAGATGGCAATTTCCATAAAGTGACAGGTGAGGACCGCCTCCCTCTCATGTTTTTCCAAGCCAGTTTCCAACTGGCTCCATGCTGTAGTGGTTAACTACACCACCTTAAATGTCAAAGATCCCCAGTTTGATTCCAGAAGGAGATGCATACCCTGCTTCAGGGGATTACAAACCAGGAAGGGCACCTGGTGTAAAAATCTGTGCTGAATCAAATATACAGATCCATCTGCTGTGGCAACCCCTGGGGAAATAAGGGAGCAGCTGAAAGTACCATTTGCTAAACCACTTTCTGTTTGTTTACTTCCTTTTGGAAGTACTTTAGGTAGACACCTAGATGAGTTTGGGAGAGAATAACAGCCTTAGCATGGGGGTGAAAGGGGTGAGCATAACATGGAGTACTGCACTGTATTCTACCAATTAAATATTTTTAATGATAAAAAATATATATAGTCATGTTTGGTATCAATACCAAAAATTTAAGATGATAACATTTGGGTCATTAACTTTTTTTGTTTTGTTTCTTGCCTCCTGGATGGGTCCCCAAATCTGCGTGGAAAAAGGTTACTGCAAATGAATCTGAAGTTGTTCTGATTACCATCGTCCTCTGATGAAACATTTCTATCCTGATTGGGAATGGTCTCTTGAAGAATGTTGAAATTACACATCCACAATGTGAAAATTATGCTAATCATATAATTTTTGTCTGGCTTTTGCAGTCAAAGACCTGAACCCAGCTGAAACACCACTTCACCACCATCATCTGAACAAATGAGTGGAAATCTGTCTGTAAAACGATGCTGAATTCCTCCAGAAGAGTTTAAGCTGCACGTTTTGGACAAACACCTTGCTAAGACTTTATGCTGTTTTTTTTCCCTTTAATTTGTTCCCCTTCTGTATTTACATGTGTACGCTGCCTGACCTGAAGTCTTTCCCAGGCTCTGCGTTGGATGCTGCTTCTTTCTTCTGATGTCTGACAGCACTGCTGCATACTGTCCGCTGCAGCCCTCTGCTCCCATATCTGTGTACACACACACACAATTTAATCAGCATCAGCTTCATAAACTTATCAGACTAAGCGTATTTTTCTATTACTAAAATGTCATCTATAAGACGCTGTGCGGTTCTAAATGCTACAGCAAAGAACTAGCCGTTAGCTAACATAAATGCTAATAAAACACCACCATAAAACACTTACTGAGAGGTTGCACTTGCATTTAAAGAGGCAGACAGCTGTCGGCATACGATACCCACTGAATTAAACAATATACAGCTAAATTTATTCATTTTTCACACGCTTATAAACACATTTGCAGTCAGACGTTTTTACACATAACAAACGTGACATTGAAGGAGCTGCGAATCCAGACCAGACCAGTAATAATGCGAGGGGTGTCAATGTAGCATGAAAAATACTGTCACTAAAATATATACAAGCTTCTCGTACACTAGACCGGAAAATGTTAGGTTCTTAAGCAAAAGATAATAAGGATATTTTTTATATAGCCTGTATACATTACGAATCATTGTTTATTTAAGTAGATTAATTTCATTCTTTCCCCACAGTTATAGCTGAATAGATCGTTCGTTTGTCCGCACAGAATTGTGGGTCGAGGACGGAAATGCTGCTTTCGAGTACTTCCAAAATCCTCGAAATTATAATAATTTTACGTTTAACGCTCTCTTGAAGCACTCAAATAAAAATGTATCTCAACAAAACAATAAAATTGTTCAATTTAATAACGATGATGTGATTGCTCTACAAACTACTATTGCCAGTGTATTGACTTTAAGAATCCTACTTCCATCTTGCTATAATCAGCATTCCTTACCTTTCAGAGCTTTTTTTTTTTTGCATGTACATTGAATGCAGCAGACGAAGATGGCTGCGCCCTGTGGAAAGATGGCGAGTCGGCCTCTCTTACAGTTTCTGTCGTGTTTCAGGAGGATACCGGTGGGGAACACGGGGTTCCGTCAGTTTTCCAACGCTTCTGTTTGTCGGGCGACTTTTCAGAGCAGTGCGGCGGAAAGAACGAGCTCTCCGTGGACTCTGATGGCAGCGGTGTGTCTGCAGAGGCCGCCGGTCATCTCAGCGGACCGCAGTGCCATCGAGCAGCAGTTCAAACAGATGCTGAACCAGGTGAGTCCCCGTGGGACGGAACGGGTGAGGACTCTGAGGTCTGACAGAGCACAGGTGGTAATTTAAGGAAGAAAAAGCACATGTTGGTGCTGCACAGGAATCTTTGGAGGACGTTACACTTTATATTTCATGGTTAGCCCTCACGATATGATGTTATTACGATATGTTGACCAAGAGATTGTATCACAATACAGTGATCCTGTGAAACACCACACGATTCAAGACAATCCTCTAAGATACAAATGTGGCTGCCCCAACAAAAGATTTAAATTAATATTTTTGTGGGCATCAGAAAATAAGTGTCAGAATTTACCTTTTTTTTACTCCCCAACCAAGCGGACTAGTAGATGGGGGAAAATACAAATATTTTCATTTATTGGACCTTTTTTGGTATTTTGACCATTTTTCATTTTCTGCAAATAAATGCTCTAAATGAAAATATTTGTATTTGGAATTTGGGAGTTATGTTGTCAGTAGTTTATAGAATAAAACAAAAATGTTCATTTTACTCAAACATATACCTATAAATAGCAAAATCAGAGAAACTGATAATTTTGTAGTGGTCTCTTAATTTTTTCCGGAGCTGTATATGTTATATAGGGCTGCTCCATTATAGCAAGAATCATCACCATTATGTTTCCTCAGTACTGAGGTCATTATTATTTAACAGAGTTACTCATAGACTTTGAACAAATCATGGAATCATTGAACTTTGAAAAAGAAGAATCTTGTCTTTTAATTTAAACAGATTTTCTGGAACTTTATTATACTACTAACTATTATTGAGATCTGCCGCAGTCGGGTGAATTTGGACTTTTATGGACAGAAGTAATGGAAGGGGATGTGCAAAACAAGAGGATCACTGCAATATGGTACAATATTCATTTTATCTCTGCTATGTTGCTGTAATAATTGTTGGAGGCCCAAATTGTATTTGGAGTTAAAAATCAATCACAGCTCTATAAATAAGGTTATATGTTAAGTTCAGACTTAAAGCAGAGGGAACAGCAAAATTTGAAACAAAATAAAGTTAATTTTTTAGATCAGTGATTACACAGTTCAATCCAAACAGCTCAAGAAGTCCCGGCCTCAAAATTCTGCTCACTGCATTTGCTATTAAATGCGCATAAAGTGGCAATGATGAGGGAGACAAGACGTGTAGAGGGGGTTTTACTGTCTGGTGGGTGGGTGGGTGTTATCTGTGTAACAGATGAGTTTATAAAGAAAACAAGTGTCCAGAGTAGTCTGAAGCCTTTTGGCCCACTGAGATTATTTTCACTTAGATTTAACTCATTATTACAAACTTTGGCCAAGTTTAGTGTGAGTCCTGTAACATTATACACTCACCAGCCATCAGAAGATGGGTACACTGCTGTCATAAAGGGAAAGAGATACTCAGGTAGGTTGTGGAATTTAAATGATCCTCAATTGGTACAAAGGGGCCCACAATGTGCCAAGAAAATATCCCCCACACCATTACATCACTACCACCAGCCTGAACCATTGATACTAGGCAGGATGGATCCATGTTTTCATGTTGTTTATGCTAAATTCTGACCCTACCATCACAATGTCGCAGACGAAATCGAGACTCTTCAGACCAATGTTGTTCCAGTCTTTTATTCTCCAATTTTGGTGAGCCTGTGCAAATTGTAGCCTCAGTTTCCTGTTCTTAGCTGACAGGAGTGGCACCTGGTGTGGTCTGCTGCTGTAGCCCATCTGCTTCATATATTGGTTGTAACAAGTGGCTATTTGAGTTACTGTCGCCTTCCTATCATCTTGAAGCTGTCCACAAAACAAGAAAAAGTTGGTAAATTGTGTTTAGCTAAATCCCTAAAATGTACTGATTTCTATTGTAAAATATGCAAAATAATACATCTAAAAAAAACAAAACAACGGATTTTTGTCTTTACTTAATTTAAACAAAGTTAATGCATTTTGACTTTGTCAGATATTATAGCATACAATACAATGCTGTACCTTTTAGCATTGTTGAAAGTCCAAATAAGGTTGCAGAATCCAAATGAAAGTTAAGCGAGATGGTTAACATTAGTTAAAGGAGCACTTGTAAACAGATTTATAAAGTTTTGTTTCCACCACATTCTGAATTTAAAAAAAGGTTACATGTCAGCCCTAGTATAATGTTCAGCTGGGGTTTGGGGATGAATAAAGGGTTGCTCTACTTCAATAACCACATGACACTTAGCAGCAATTTCCAGATTGAAAGATGCCCTTTGAGACAGAGACCTCCTCTGGATTCTTTCAGATCGAGCTGGAGAAAAGCGTTCTGTCGGACCATGAGCTGCGCCTGCTGGAGGATGCAGAGAGGATGAGTTATAAGCAGTCCAACGAATACGACTCAGACGAAGAGGACAGCCACGGGGACCAGGAGATCATGTTGGCTCTGGACTTGGAAGACACCTGGGAGCAGAAAATGAAGAGCTTTCAGCCAGCGCCAAGGGTCAGAGGTCAGTTTAGGCAGTGTCTGACCAGTGGGATAAAGGAGTAGTCCAGAATATACACAATATGAAAATATGGAAATATATTCAAGTACTGCAAATGTGTCTGATGAAATGTCTGTAATTTAATGTGATATATTGTAGTATTCAGCCTTTTGTGGTGCTCCAATCATTAATCAAGTAAAACAGAATGGGAAAGAAAATTAGATCATGTCAAGGAGTCTCACAGAGCTGGGTTTAAATGAAATTACCAGAGAGCGAATAGACTTTAATGCATTTTTTGATATTCAGAAAATCTGTTTGCTCCAGAATTCTGAATTTGCATTTTACTCCCTGTGACATCTCAAAAGTTAGTGTGAGTTTTGCAGACAACGACATAGCTGTTGTCAAGCTGCTGACTGCCCTGCCTCCTGTCTCTTGTTAGCCGATATAGATAAGGACTTGACCTCAACGGAGCGCTGCCTGGCCGACTCGCTGGTTCTTCTGGCTGAGCAGGAAGTGGGTGGTGAGAAGCTGTGGTTGCTGCCTCAGACTCAGTGGCAAGAGGGGGAAACACTGCGACAGACAGCTGAGAGAGCCCTCACCTCCCTGCCAGGTAACATAAGATTTTCAGGCTGCTAAGCACCAGATTTATTTAACTAATTTAGTTTGTTAACAGCTTTTTATGGACTTTATAAACTAACTCAGGCATACTTCAAACTTGAGTGGGTCTACAACTAAACATTTTCTTTCTGTTGATTAATCTGCCCTTATTTTCTCGATTAACTGATTATTTGTCTGTAAACTGTAATTAGTGCTGATTTAAACCAGAGACTTACTGAGGCATCAACACTGTGTTAAAACAGAGAGACTTCCCAATAATAAACTGGGATGTAAATCATAGTTAGTTGCCTTGATACTTGATGCTTTATGATGGAAAATACTTTATTTTCATGCTTTCTAAAAAGCCTTTAATTTATGGCCAATTGTAACTATTTTAATATGAAACGAACTGTGAATTCCAAATATTGAAATAAATATTACTTTTTTTGACCCCCAAATATCTCCAGGCTTGGTACAGCCCAATCAGGCTACACTAATTATAAGCCTGTCCCAATACCCACACTTAACACCCCCTCTAATTCATTATATAAGCTGTATGTATCTTGTACATGTGATTAATCAAAAGATACTAGTGCATCTCAAAAAACTGGAATATCCTGAAAAAGTTAATTTTTTTGTTCAGAATTTAATTCAAAAAGGTAAACTTTCACATATTCTATATTTTTTTGTTTTAATTTTGATGATTATGGCTCATAGCTGATGAAAATCAGAAATCCAGTATCTCAAACTATTAAAATATTCATCCTGAGTTGGAGTTTGAGTAATATTCAAACAGTATAAATTCCATGTATCTCCCAGTCTAGTTCAGTACACCCAACCACAATCGTGGGGAAGACTGCTGACTTGACAGTTGTCCAGATGACGATCATCGACAGTCTCCTCAGGGAGGGTAAGCCACAGAGGGTCTTTGGTGAAAAGGCTGGCTGTTAGCAGAGTGCTGTATCAAAGCTTATTAATGGAAATTTGAGTGGAAGAGAACAGTGTGGTAGGAAAAGGTGCACAAGCAGCAGGGATGACCGCAGCCTCAAGAGGATTATGAAGAAAAGTCGATTTAAGAACTTGGGAGAGCTTCACAGGGAGTGGACTGAGGCTGGTGTCAGTGTATCAAGAGCCATCACGCACAGACATCTTCAGGAAAAGAGCTACAACTGTCACACTCCTTATATCAAACCACCCCGAACCAGAGACAACGTCAGAGGCCCCTTACCGGGGCTAAGGAGTCGTCTTTTTAGACAATAGTAGTAACTTGCATCTGTAAGTAAGTGCATCTGTAAATCAAATAGAGTCTGAAGGAAGGGTGGAGAGGCACAGAATCCAAAGTCTGTGAAGAGTTGGGGTGCCATGTCATCTGCTGGTGTTGTTGGTGGTTGGTCCATTGTGTTTTATCAAGTCCAAAGTCAAGGCAGTGTCTACCAGGAGATTTTAGAGCACTTCATGTTTCCATCTGCTGACAAGCTTTATGGAGATGCAGATTTCCTTTTCCAGCAGGTCTTAGCCCACAGTGCCAAATGGTTTGCTGACCAAGTTATTGCTGTGGTTGATTAACCAAACAAACTTGCCTGACCTGACTATTGTCAAGAGGAAGATGAGGAACACCTGACCCAAGCTGAAGGCCACTGTCGAAGCAACATGGGCTTCAATAACACCTCAACAGTGCCACAAGCTGATCGCCTCCATGTCACGCCATATTGTTGCAGTAACTTGTGGTAAAGGAGCACCAACCAAGTACTGAGTGTGTAAATGAACATACATTTCAGAGTTGCACATTTCTGTGTTGTTAATCCCTTTTTGATTGATCTTAGGAAATAGTCTAATAATTTAAGATACTAGATTTCTAATTTTCATTACCTATAAGCCATAATCATCAAAAGTAAAACAACAAAAGGCTTGAAATATTTTAATATAATCACTTTTTCCACAATATTCTAATTTTCAGAGACTTTGAGTGGTCAGTGTAATGTTGACATTTACCCACTGACCTCATGGTGACAGTGTTGTCTCAATCTTTCAGTTCCAACAATCAGACACAGTGATAAAGAGGTGTGTTTAAATAAAAATAACCACAATAACACGATGGAGCTACAGCTGGTTACAGATTTAGTTTGCAGAATTTTTGTTTTTGTTTACCAAAAAAAAAAAAAAACCCTCCAACATGCCGGAGGCTGCAGATGATGAAGAATTAGTTTTTGCGGCATTCACGAATCGACTCATTTAAACGCAAAACAGGAGCATGGAAAAGACAAAGCCATTCGGAGGACACATCTTCTGATCTACATACAGTTTGCAGGCAAAGACAGGTGGAATTGATGAGGACTAAAAGAAGTGTGCCTCGAGCTAACACATCCTGCCATGCTGTCACAAGCACTAGCCTTTAGACGTTGGTAGGAGCAAAATTCCTCTTGCAAAATGTAGTTCAGCAGTAAGAAAATAGTTCCTACAATTCCCACAAAACTTGTTGTGAAACAGTTCTCAACAAAGTTTGTGGATTTTTTATTTATTTATTTTTTAATGAATAACACGATTTCTGGAAGGAGACAATTCTGCTGAGTTTTTCAAATGTATTTATTTATTTATTTATTTTGGCAATTTGAGCAACACAAAGCAAGTGCTATTTAGTTCCATTATATTCAAGACATTTCTACAATGGATATCTTTAAAGCTGGGCAACTCATAATATAACAATCTTGACGAGTAGCAGCACTGCTGGCTGCTAACTTTTCCAACATGGGGCACACGTGTCCACTAGCAGTGTGTGAGTGTGCTCTTAAGTCCTCATCGCTGCATATATGAGTATTGGGACAGATCCACAGGCTTTGGGCACCCATATGTAGGCAAAAATGCACCCATCTGCTGCTGTTTGTAAAATATATGATTATCAGCTCAGAACATCTCACATTTAACTGAGTAACGCAAAGTGCAGGTGTGTGTGTGTGTTATATTTAAGTGAACTTTAAAATCAATGGTAAGGGCAGGCTTAATATCCAAAATTATTGTCCCCACACTTCATTTGCTGCATTGTTACTGTATTTGCATCCTAATCTCTTTTGTTATAATGATCCAGCTTTATCCTAAGGATCTTTAAAGTTTGACGCAATCTTTTGTAAAGTAGCAGTTTGGTACTTAAAGTACGATCATGGACATTACCCACAAGAAGGGCTTTACTGTAAATCCCCTCTGAAACCACACTCCAACAGCTCATTTGCATCCACCTCATAGAGCAGTGCTTGGCCCCAAGCTGTCATCTCCACTAAGACATCCACTGATGTCAGCTGTAGATTAGGGTCCATTTCAGAGACCGGAAATAATAAGTAGACGATTTGACCAAAGTTGAGGGTGAGAGGTCAAAGCTGGTGACTGATGGTAGAAATATTCTCAGTGACCCAGTAATGATCCCTCACATTAAATATATTCACTGGCCGATTCCTAACATGCATCTAAGCCTTAAAGCATTTAAATAAGAAGCCGCTGACTATGTTAAACCATTTCACAACATTACTCAAGCTATTCATGTGTCAACTCCATCAATCACTTCCTATTAAGCCTTTCCCCTTGACATTGACATTTGGTGGAGGGTTTTATTTAAGGTGTCTTACAGGAGCAGGAGTAGATCCATTTTTAATATAGCTGGACTCAGTGGGAATCTCTAACATGGCTGTGTTGTTCCTCACTCTGCACGTTGAGCCAGCAGGGACCATGGGGATTTACACGACATGATATTAGATTAAAAAATGTGTTGCCGTCACAGCAGAGAAGAGAAACAGAGTATGAGGGTGATGTAACACTTTAATTAGAGGAGTCAAACACTGATAATCCACAAGAATGCAACAACATAAAGCTGCAGCATTAGAAAGTGATAGAAGCTGCATAAAAGTTAACATCTGCACTTTTGCTCACCTTTTGTCTTCATCTGCATGAACTCACAGCCTGTTCTCTTACCTGCAGCAGCTGGTTTCAAGGCGACTTTCCTTGGCAATGCCCCCTGCGGAGTGTACAAGTACAAACTTCCCAAAGCCATTCGGACGGAGGACTCAATCGGGACAAAAGTGTTCTTCTTCAAAGCCATCCTGGCAGATGGCGAGGAAACCAAAAAAGCTCATTTTCTGTGGGCGAAGAAGAACGAACTGCAGAAATACCTCAAACCAGCGTACATGATGAAGGTCGAACGCTTCATCCTTGACTTGTGATGCTTAAACTTATACAGGGACAATGACTTACATTTATGAGGCCCAGAAAGTTACCTTTATTGCTTATCTGTCATCTTGTATCTTAAAATGTCCTGTGATTTATTAAGATCTGTACGTTTCATTCTACAAATAAAGTGTTTTTCCACATGTTGTGAACTAAAGTAATATCTACGTGATTGTAATGTGTGGCTCAGACTACATGTCTGTTAGGATGGTCACTGTGAGAGCAGAGTTATTATAGTTATGCATTTTTCATTCGTTTTTTTTTTTTAATATTTATTTAGTTTTTCCTTTCAGTTCAGTTTAATTTCAGTTGGTTTCCAGAGGGGGTTTGCCTGTTTCACTTTAGTTTTTATTGTTTAAAAATACTTAGTTTAAGTGAAGTTTTTATTAGCTTCAGTCTTTGTTTTTTTGATAGTTATTATATGGGGATCATTTGCCAGGGACAGGATTTAAGAAGTTCACAGCAGATATTAATTCAGTTAGTTTTCATTTTTTCCCCCCAAAGTGTAGTTGTTACTTCGATTTCATTTCAGTAAAATGTTATATATACCACCATATTATTTCACCATATTATTTTTGTTTTATTTTTAGTTATAATACCCTTGCATGACATTGCTCAGATGACTTATGCATCATGATGTCATGGGGATAAGAGTGATAGCTAGCAATTTTCTGGAAAAGAATGTAAATTTACAAGGCATGGCAACTGAAGCAGTGCATATGATACTGGCTGTCTTCAGGGTTCCACCTTGCTGCACCAGCAACATCCTTTCTCCTTTGGTTTTTGTTGTCTACAGCTATACACAGCTAGATCACTCCAGCATTGAGAGTTTTTGTTTTTTTCTGTGCTCATATTGGTCATTCTCACTGAAATGTCAGAACCATCATGGAAGACCCAAACAAATTCTAACATGTTAGTCTTTCTGTGGGAACATTGTTAGATGTCCCAGATAGAGTAGATAAAATGATTGACTGTCATGCTGTCACTTATCTTCCAAACCCCAAACTGACACCTGAAGTCATCTGATTGGGCTCCATGATTGGGCTCATATTGTGTAGTCTGAACTTGGTATAAAATATAAAAGAAATGCTCTTAATGGTCCTAAGCGTTGACCGATGAGATGAAAATATCCTTTTCTGTGTTTGATTCCACCCCAGGTCCATCCCTACATGTCACAACCACTTCCTCTCTCTGAGTAATACTATGAAGTGAAGGCAAAAAGCCAAAAATGAATCTTAGAGAAAAAAATAAATAAAAACTTTATGAAAACACCTGAAAGTAACTTTTAAAACAGTCAAAGTGCAATTCTTCAGTGCAAGTATTAAAATAAGGGCTATGATCTACCCACAATGTCCTCCCTCAAGTACTAAATAAGCCAATAGCAGGCCTCTAGAGATGATGTGTCATATCATCTATCACAGCTTGATAGCCTACACATTTACAGACTGTCATAATTAAGATTACCCCTCATTCAATATGAAGAAGAGGATAGACACAGATTTCATGGGGGCTGCAGGGGATTTTTAGAGCACAAACATTTGTCTAATAAAAAACAAGAAAGCAGTAGAAGAAGAAAGACTTCACAGCCTCACATGGAGGATGGTTCTTTTTTCTTCAACCATGTGTCTTTTAAAAAAAAAAAAAAAACAACTCAAGTATGGAGATGAATATGACATATGAGTTCATACAACCACTAAATCTTTTTGTGGCAAATGTAATTTTCCCTGCCACACACACAGACACACACACACACACACACACACACACACACACACACACAAAGTTTGCTTACTCTCCAACTACAGATACAACTTTTTATTCTTCACAGTATTTCCCTTGTTTGAACCATTTTAGCCTTACTTTCACCTTTTCCTATTTAAAATTTTAAACTTAATATGGGAACTTTGCAGAGCCACAAAGACAGAACCTGTGCGTCTTGAAATGCATGGACAAACTTTGCATGCGTGGCTATACAGCTGCATGCTCACTGGTGCATACTTACTGTGCTCATAACTAGAGCTTTAAATTTTTGTTTTCATAGGCTGAGGTCTGACATAGAAACCCAATAAACTAAGACACCTGCAATGGTCAAACTATGCTACAGCTCCAGGAAGGGTGTGTTTCTCCAAAAAAATTCCCTCTGTCCTCAGAGTAAGAGTGAATGAGTCATATAGGCTACATGTCAGTGGCACTGTACAGCTAGCCCAGGCCAAAAGTTTGTTTAATTTTTCCTTTAAGTGAGAAAACTTGGTTGAGTAAATATTAGAACCCCAGTTGCAGTTTGACATCTTAATGCAGGATGAGGTGGGAAAGGCCTGAAGGGAGCTAATTTACCAAAATCTTTACGGTTAGCAGCTATCGAATGAGGGGTTTGAGGGGGATTGTGCCATTGATTACATGGTTTTCTTTGAAAGGCTCTCTCTTCCATAGATCTGACTCCCTAAGGTGCTGGAAGGAATCCAGCCCTAACAGTCTCATAGCACAAGAGGATTAGCTCTTTATCCTGGCTGATTCTATAGAAAAGAGGTACACGCCACATTATGTCTTATTATGTAATACTGGCGCAAGCCATTTTTTGCTAGTTTCACATGAGAAGTTTTCAACCACGTCACTCTGAAACCTTGCCTTGACCCCTGTTTTGCTGCACTTTGCTCATTCCCACTGCCATGCCAAAAAAACAGGCGGAAATCTGCACGTTGGCTGTACATGAAATTACATGAGCTGCCAACATGGAATCTAACCTCAGGTTTCCTGGCTGATATTTACCCAATTAATTCCCAGACGGATGTAGAAGTAATAACACTCATGAAAAGGGGGAAAGTGAGAAAATAAGGAAGGGAAACCAAGGCAGGCTAGCAAGTTTGTGGTGGGGGCCATACGAAAGAAACAGAATGCAGTTATTGGGAAATATTTGTCATTGTCTCATCCACCCTGTTATTTCTGTAAGGTCATTAACAACCGCCCCTCCTGCCCCACACCCATGATGCAGCTCATATCATACTATAAGATGATCTGAGCAGTGGTATGGCCTGCAATACTGTAACCTTCTCTGTCTTTCAGTCTCATAGGCTCTTCTCTATATCCTGTCACTGAAGCTTGGGCACTCAGGGCCACATAAGGAAACATTTGTTCCCAGTCTGGTTGAATAGAGCCTTGTGTTGGAAGTTGTCAAAGAGATACAAGGGGATAGGACATCCAAACAGTCCAACACAAGGGCTCTGCTCTGAAGCCCCTCTCTGTCTGAGCTGGGCCAGTAATGAATGTGCTCTAGTCTTAATCGCTCTCAGAGCAGAGATATGACTGACTCAATTGTCCTCTTCTCTACGTTTTCTATGTTGGAAGCAGAAGGTCATTAGGGGTCATAGCTTCCAGTGACTATTAGATTTGTTTCACCAACTCCAGGTGATGGCTGCCTCACTTGGCTCTTTTGCCCGTAGATTTCCACGTATTACACATTTTACAGATGTATGACTGTCTGTGGATGTACACTCACTCAGTCTTATTTCCCCAGGATTCTTTAATGCATTCCTCCTTTTGCTCCCATCTGTGTGAGCAGCATTCAGAATGGTTCTGTGCTCTCTGGATATGATTATCCTTGTCACACCAATCTGGAAAACATTTGTGTGCACATTAGCACATACCTACATACACATGCTGGTGTGAGTGGTGACGTGGTGTAGGGGGATGCACAAAAGTGAGCATAAACATATTCTCAGGCAGTTGCACAAACACGTGGGAAATCCCACAAATGCATGCTCTATGGGGATGCATTGAGAAATAATGCATTTTAATCTGATTTGTTGCTGTTGTTTGGCTGGCTGATGGTTCATTGTGAAAGTCGGCTCTGTTGTTTACATTCATCACATTGTTTTGGATAAGAGACAAATGCCTCTTAATTACCCCTGTGAGATAATTGCCTCAACTAATATTTTAATTCAGTCTTGATTAATGATTAATGAGCTAAGAGAGAACTTGTGGAAGAAGGGAGGTCAACACAGTGAACCAGATAAAAATGTGTAACCCTCCGTTTCTTTCTTTCTTTTTCTTCCTGTTTTTTTTTCTAAAGGAAAGAAAAAACCCTTCACACAGCAGCGGTGGCTTAGGAATGTGAGACAGGAATGCTGTTGAGTTACTATAAAGGGGGTTTGATCACTGAAAACAATGTCTTTGTGTTTTCGTCCCCAGCGCTAGTCACGCAATGCCGTGTGCGCAAACCTCCAGCAACTTTTCAACCCCTGCACACAAGAAAGCCATCAAGTACCTGCAATTGACAGAATCGCGTGCAATTCAGGTACTCCAGAACTGTACTGGAGGACAGCCAAAAGTGTAAAGTAAAAAGTGGAATGGAGCTTTGCCTGCTCCTGTGTAGGTAAGTGTAATGTATTAGGACGGAAAATATAATAAAGTTTGATGTAAGTTCTATGTGAAGATACCTAATATATATATATTGCTTAATAAGGATCACTTGTTTAGGTCAGAGTTTACCAACTTACATATCTCAGCTTTGTTATCACTTATATTCTATCTACTATGGTTTTATTACAGTCATAAATGCTTTATCACAATACTACACACAATATGATTTTAAAAATGGAAGTTAAAAAAAAAACAGTCTAATGCACAACAAAATCACAAATGACAGCAAATGTTAATACAAGTTTTGACTCTGATGCACACAGAGTGAGAAGAAATGTCCAACTTCATTTAGCTTCAGCATACTTTAAAGGGGTTATGTTCTGATTTTAGGCTGTGCTCCATTCCTGGGAGTCCAGTCCTTGGTTTGAAGTTTGACAGAGACTATGATCCCAGAAATACAAGCAAGCCTGGAGGTGGTTAGGACATGAAAGTGAGGTAAGAAAGACAAGAGATTCATTCATGGGAAGGTGATTCAAGACACCGACATCTCTGTATCTCTGCGCAGGGACAGATGATCATTATTACTCACACACACTGCTCACACGCAACCTGGAATGAAACTGACAGATGATGAACTGCTGCAGCAAGATTATAATAGCTTATATCCATGACATCTTTACTGATATCTAGAGGTAATAATAGTAATAATAATAATAATAATAATAATAATCGAAACTCAGATTATTAATAATACGTGTAACACTTTAAAAATATAATTACACTTATACTTTACTACCATTATATTAACATACCCTATGATATCATTTCATTACGTTTCGTGTTTTTCTCCTTTTATAGAGATTTTAAGGTTTAAACCAGACGCATTTTTCCTATCCCCAGATATTTAACAGCAGCCACAGTTAACTCCACTTACCGTCATGCCTTGCGTGATTACGTTTGCTGAAAGCAGCATGTGCTGAGCAGCTCTGCTCAAACTATGGCTCAGTGAAGCTGCGGCTCTTCACGAGAGCGTATCGGATCAGCAGAGACTCCGGCTTGTAGCTGCCGCAGAGACCGTCATGGCACTGGACTATAAGGAGGAATCAGCATCTTTTATTACTTATTGGAAATAATCATTCTGGTTGCTTTGCTGGATTTGCCGAGGCTTAAATCATTTAATGCTGGAGTTCTTTGAACGCATTAAGAGGATTAATCACAGCACTGACAAACATGGAGAAGTTATTATCATTATTATTATTTTTGTTGTTGTTGCTTAAAGCTGATCACGATCACAACAGCTGATGAACTCAAATCTCAAGAGACGGATCTTTTCGTATGTTATAAGGAAGTACTGACTTCTCTCTGGGATGACTTTCTACTTTTGTCACAGATCCAGCTGCTGGACAGGTCTCTTGGGATACTTGGGATACACGCGTGGCCAAGTGTTGACATTTTCATAGATGGTTAAAGTTATATGCTGCCACGCTTTCGAAATCGAAATGTATTTTGGTGAATTCTGGCACAGTAGAAGGATACCCTGGGATATATTTTGGAAGCTGTGCTCAGCAGATGTCAATACGCATCTCCTGATTCCGCAGGTATGTGGTCAACATTAATTTTTACCTTTGTGGCAGTAAAAAAGTAAAAGTATACTTAATTTCTGATAGAAATGTCATATGGGAATTTTCTTTCTTTTATTTTGATTTTTTGAGGCGTCAAAACGCAACGCTTTATAGTGCTTTCTGGTTCGGAAGAAATGCGTCCACCAGTGTCTGTTTTGGCCAAAGGTTCTGTCGTTATCTCCTCAACACACCCACTTTGCCTCTATCTTTTCTGCCAAATTGCAATTTATAGTCAAATTCCTCTCGCATGGGACTCCTTGAAAAAAAATACAAGATGTGTTTTTACTCAGTGTCAGTGGTGAGCTGTGTATTTGACATGGAATGTCTTGCCAAACTCCCACAGCGTGTTCCACATTTAGGTTCACCGGTTGAGTGGGTGAGAACTCTACTTAGTTATTCTCTGACATCATTACATTTGCATCTTAATCTTAAAAAAGAAAGAAGGAAAAATGGCTCAGTTTAATATTTCACGTGCATGGGTTGAGCACTGTCACTGGCCATGCACCTGCATTGCCAGGTGTCCACAGCCCAGAGAGCAATGACCTGTTACAGGTTGTTAAAGACCAGGTACAGCTAAAATAAATCCACAGCGTGGATACAGTGTTCATAAAAAGGAGCATACCCTCCCACCTCTCATAGAGTAACTCCATTCTGGTCCTGTAAAACACCTGTCATTCCTGGTGGCTACTTCTATCTGATGCATGGTGTGTAGCATATGTCAAATCCAAGCTGTGTTTTATACTCAGGAGGAATTGGATTATGTTCTAGTTACTTAATTTGAGTTGAATCTACAGGTACATGTGATCACCTAACTAGTAAAACGTATATAGTCGGAATAGCGTGACATAACCTGCTTTGCAAGTTGGCATGTCCATCTTTTACACGCATGGTGTGATTTAGTGGCATTGCATTCATAATGTATGTTGGTGCATGTGTGTATTCATGCAACTTAAGCTGCTGAAGCTTCCACCTTTTTAGATCACCTTCACCTGTCTCCAGCTTTCAGCACCCACTCCTCTCAATCCCATACACTTATGTAGCAATGAAGAATTTCATCTATTGCTGTGGGAGGGCACGGAGCACCACTATATGTCAGTATACAGCTAAGAGCACAGGCTGAGCA
>VUQI01040730.1:41809-62935 GCA_015106735.1 Paratilapia polleni | reverse complement strand
GAAAGCCACCCCCCCCCCCCCCCCCCTGGCTTTTTTTTTTTTTTTTTTTTTTTTTACTCCTCTTCTCACAACTTCTGCCTCTTCTTCTTCCTCCTCCTTTTGTCGTTTAAAGGGTGAAGCGGGAGCATATCTGACCCCAGTTGCCCAGCATCTGTCCTGCGCATGGCCAACATCACCCTTTTGCTGTGTAAGCTCATTAAAAATACAGATGCTCCCATGGAACCCCACGAGCCGTCTGACAGACATCAAAGCAGCCATAACATTTCAGTATGTGTACTTTTTCTGATTCTTTTGTTTATGTCTGGATTCATAGCTCAAAATAGTAAAGCGGGAATTTGCTTTCTCGCAGGACTGAATGCACTGGCTGTGCTGTCATATGATATGCTTGTGGTGAACCACAACAGAGAGGCATATACACATACCAGGGTAAAACTTAACAACCCTGTATTTACTCCACTCATCATTTCAAGAGAACTTTGTCATCACTGGTGATTTTTTTAAGGGTTTCAACTTCAAGTCGATTTGTGTTGTCATCTGAACTTGTCAAGAATATAATGAGCTAATCTTGTAGATTTTATTTCGCCATTTCTTTCCAAGATGAAACAGACACGCTGTTTCTACACTGTGGTATGAAGTACATTATATAGCTCTGTTGTCTGGTCCTTAAATGAAAACCTGTGATGGAAAAGGACCTCATGTAGCATTAAGGCAGCACTGCAGCTGAGACAATTTAGTGGCCCAGAATTGGAGCTGGCTGGTCCAGGTGACAGCCATGTGCATCAAGCCCCTAGGAATGCTAATACAGGCCTACACAGAGAGCAATATTCCCAAGCAGAGTGGTTTAGGTAAACAGATAGAGTTCCTGTGGTCGAGCGTGTTAATGGTGTGTTTATGAGCTTAAGCTGAGTGGCGATTTATTATGTCTACACTTAAGGTCTTAAGGGTCCCTGGTCTCGATTGAGCTCATAGGGTGACAACACTGACTGAGCAGCGTGACCTCCTGGTGAACTATGCCTCAATGTCATGACCGCTTTTGACCACTGAAGAGAAATGGAAGGCAATAGTAAAATTTATTAGGCATTAATTACAAACTGTTTTTTTTTTTTGTTTGTTTTTTTTGGTCAAATATGCTCTAAGGATTAACCCATCCTGTCCTCAGGTTCAAAGCTCAAGGTGCACGAAAACATCCTTACATCATTAGTGTCAGATAACAATTTAATGAGTTCCATGAGAAACACCAAGCTGTGGATCTGCTCATATAGAGGACCATTTACACTCAGTGTGTGTGTGTGTGTGTGTGTGTGTGTGTTTAGAATGGGCTCTAAAGTTTGTCTGAACAGGAGAACTGTCATTTATTAGTAGTGCAGGAACAATGGGGAGCTTGTCTCCGGGGTGGTGGGGGCCGGAGGAGGGGGGCAGTGGAGCCAGGGGAGGGTGGCCTGAGATTGGGCAGCAGCCTCTGACCAAGAACAAGCCCCTGTCTGATGGAGAGAACTGCTGACCCTTCCTGAGTAAAATGGCACCTTTGTTTCGAGGTGTATGTGTTTGTGTCTATGTGTTTATGTGTGTGTGTGTGTGTGTGAAAGGGAGAAGGAGAGAGGTTTTGAAAAGCTGGAGCGCTTTAGAAAGTGTTTTTCTTCTCAGTGCTTTGGCGATTGTGCCTCCATATGTGCTGTCTTGTAGCTTAAATTTTGCGATAGATTCTCACACTGTTCAGCCGAAGGTAAGAAGTGAGTGCAAGCTTCATATTAGACTGACATAAACGCTGTTCAGTATCATGTCATGTTTTTGAATGGTCATCTCTTCTTGCTTACAATTTCAGTGAGCTGCACATTGTTTTGAAGATCAGCTCTCATGAAACATCCTTTAACAGTGATGTCCAGGAATCACATCAAAATGTGCACACGTCTTTTATTAATAAACTGATTAGTGTGTCTTAGAAGCCATGCAACACTTACCCTTATGTGGTGCTCTGACGCCAGATCACCGCTTTAGACTAACTAGCCTTTTTTGTTGTTGTTCTTCTTCTTCTTCTTCTGGCTTCTTGCCACAGTCTGTGTGGCGCTTTCTTCCTGCAGGCCTACAAACAAGTGTCTTCTCTCTAATGATGCTTTTTTAAGAGATGCTTTTTTTAAACATTGGGGTAAAGAAAAATTAAAGGGAGGAGAGAGGAGGTGTAAATGCTGGTGCGTAATGGCAGCAGATTGCTGATTTCCTAAAGGGAAACCACAACTTAGAGGGTGGCTTGTGTGTGTATGTTTGCCTCAGGGTGGTGTTATCCTGGTGTGGGAGTTGCTAGGAAGTGTGAGGCTGAGAGAGGCAGGCAAGCCTGTGCTTAAATGAGAGTAGAGCAGGCTGTTTTAGAGGAAGTGGCGAACATGAGTGGGGGTTCACCAAAGTGATGGCTCTAAGTCTGAAACAACACCGGTCTTCTTTATTAAAAAATTCCCCGTGCACCTTATGTTTACACCTTTTCAAAGTTACATCGCTGTCATAGAGCCTGACACTTCCTGTTATGTGATAAAATATGATATACTTCCTTAAACTTTAATTTTGATCCCACTTTCCCTTGTGCTTTTTCCACTTGCGTGTGAGAATAGCCACACTGACCTCTGCAGGAATATAGAAGATAGAGAGCATTAGTTCAAGTGTAGAGACCAGAGAGCAAACAGTGAAAACACACAGCACAGCACAGGGGCATCTCTGTCAGCACAGGCAAACTGCTCTCTATTCTCACTTGTTGTGAGCTGACTGCATGCACCACCCACCTCACAGAACAGGAATGATGCTAGCAAATGGCTGTAACTCTAATGCGCACTGTAGAAAACGCACAGGCTACTCTGACAGTTTTTAGTGTAATGATGATGAAATTGATTCAAATTTTACAATTTTTAAAATCAGTCTTGTATTTTTTTTTCAATGCAGACATGGAGTGAAGTGGACTTTCAGGTGAATTCTTGACCTTCCTTGTTTACAAAAACAAAATCTGATGTAGATTTCGCAATGCTTTAAATTCCAGACATTTCTCCTTCAGTTTTCTTTTAACCTGACCTCTGGATTTGTTCTCTTCATGCTCCTGTTTTGGAGGGAAAATTCCTCCCTTTGTGTTCTGCTCTCACAAACGTCACATTCCACCGAACCTGTGACCACGTTCAGCCTTTACTTTGAGGGGTGTGGGTTGCCATGGCTGCCTCACTGCGTTTCAACGAGTCACACCTACATAAGTAAGCCGCCCTCATTCAAGAGTGGGTTTCTTTTTTTTTTTTCTTCCAGTCCAGTCTTTCATTCGTCTTTTCTTTTATTTTGTCCTCAGTGGAGAGTATAAAGGAGACATTTTCAGTGTGAAGAGGAGCGTGAAATTTCCTGTGTGACCTCCCTGGGACACAGCAGACCACCAGGCTCCTCAGATGACTGTTTACGTGTGTGTTAAATCATGTGCTTGTATTGGAGATCCGTGCGATTGTAAAAGCTTTTAGTGCATGTCTGTTTTTATTTGGTTTGTTTAAAAGAGATTGAATGAGGTCGCATCACAATCCTCTCCACGTAAAAAGTGCAATTAAGGTTGTTTGTTGAATACCTTTGAGCTTCTTGACACGTGGAAGTTCCACACAAGTTATTGTGTCAGATTAAGGTTTTAGGCCTGATAAGTGGGAGGCGGATGCTCGTGTGTTCAAGGCTCTCTGAGTAGGCCTGCATGTTGTGCTGTCAAGCTATTACTTTGAGCCCTGAGCGTCTGACAGACATGGAAGAAATGGCTGACAGTGTCACTGAGCAGAGTCACAGACGAGCAGATAAATTACACCACCAAAGTTAAATTGACTGGAAGCTGTCCTGAACTCAGGCTGTCATCAGAAGGCATCAGTCGCTCAACAGGCTGTTAAAAAGCAAAGCGATTCATGCTTTCCATGGGGCTGACACTGATTTAATGTTCTGTAATCTCATACAAACTTAAAATGAAATCTGGGCTGCATAAGATTTTATGCTGTAGTGCCATCTGTGGTGAATTTTAGGAATTATCCTGATGCATGTCTTAGGCTCTTCTGCACTCTTGTGGACAACGTGTGCAACAACATAATACCGGTTTCCTAACCTGCATTTCTTTCTGTGGCCACTTAAGATGTGTGGTGCTAATTTAAAACTTTACCCCGACTGCCGGTCCCAAGCCCGGATAAATGGTAGGCTTGCGTCAGGAAGGGCATCCGGCGTGAAATCTGTGCCAAATCAAACATGCGACCCCTTGGTAAATAAGGGGGCCTTAGAGTACATCTTTCACCATCTTACAATGGTACTCATGGCCATTGATCAATGGTCATGACAATTTGCATATTAATGATCATGAAACTGACCTCACGGCCCATTGTTAGTCAGTGGTGCTAGTTTCGGTCATTATGCAAATGTACTGTTTATAAGGTTGGGGAAACCTGCAGCTGAGACTGAGGAAATCACTTGGATGAGTGATGAAACGTTTCTCCCACTGAAAACGCTACGTCCAGATGAACAGAGTCAACTTTCTAGGAATTCCTTAACGGGATGATTGAGCATGCGTCAAGACAGTGTGCCATCACCTATGATATGTTCTGCTTTTGACACTTATAACGATCTCCCATAACAATGTGCACTCACTACACTGAATCCATCTAATGTTTATGCAAAGTGTATAAATCCAGCTTTGGAATCTGAACTGCAAATTAATAGTTCACCATTTGTTTCTCAAGCTATTTGACGGTTGCACCCAGTCCGATAAATTCGATGAAACATAAGCAAAGGGTTAAAAATATAATTACTCCTGTATACCGCTGTATTTTGGGGGAGCATTGTGTATTTTCTCTCTTTTTTTTGTCTTCTTCTTCTTTTTCTTCTTTTTGTAGCTAAAGTCATTTAATTTACTGCTGCTTTGTGATTAAGTTATACAATAACCCAGCTTTTCTTTTTTTTATCTCACTTCCTTGAGTTCACCACTAGAGGACGCAATTGGATTCTTTTTTGGGGCGCTATTGACGGCCCGAGTTTCTACTTGAGTATTGTCATATTATTAGGTGGAATTTATTAAAACATGTCACAGTGGATAAACCTTTGCAATGTGCAGTTATGATTTTAGCAGCCTAACTTTTCTGCCCTTAGCTTAACTGTAAATTACAGCAGAGCTTCATTCTGTTCTTTGTGTGTCCTTTATCACTAGAGTTGAAGTGCTTACTGGCATATTTACAAATGAGTGTAAGCATCAACTTAAAGTATAAAAAGTCAACCTTTTTATACTTTAAGTTGATGCTTACTGGCATATTTTCAAATGCTTTGATTAGCATTCATTCAGGTCCTTAACTTGTCACTGTTTAACAGTGAAATATATTTGTAGAACCTGATTCTGGAATAATCTCAGTATCTCATCCTTTCTGCCCTGTAAAATGTCCCTCACAAATTGCTTTATGGTCTTTGTGTTTGAATTTTTTGTTTTTTAAATTAGTATTTTCAGTTAGAGAGCAACGCAGAGGTGCAGTGGTTAGCACAGTTGTCTCGCAGCAAGAGCGTTCTGATTCCTGAATGTCCTGGGCTTTTAAGTGTGGGTTTACATGTTCTCCCTGTGCCTGTGGGGGTTTCCTCTGGGTGCTGTGGTTTCCTCGCACCGTCAAAAGACATGCTTGTTAGGTTAACTGGTGATTTTAAATTGGGTGTAGGTGGAAGAGCGTATGGTTGTCTGTCTCTTTGTGTTAACCCTGGGATGGACAGACAACTTGTCCAGGGTGGACAATCTTCTTGCTCAATGGCAGCTCAGCTAGGGCCCAGCCTACATCCACCCGCAAACCTAAGTTGGGTAAAAGTGGTTAAGAAAATGGATGGGTGGATATATTTGAAGTTAGGTTGCCATTACAGGTACAGGTACATTTGACCACTAGATGGCAATGTGGTAACATGAAACGTGGCTGCCCCTCTGGAAAGTAAAAGCTACTTTAAATGTTGCAGTAACCCTGTGATCTATGGAGTAATGGATGTAGATTGGCATTATTATCTTCTTATTGCCCCTCATTCTAGCTCATCTCCCTTTGAAGATCAAAGTGGCCGCGTGCCTCTGTGTGTTCCGACACTGATAAAAATCAGGGTGAACTTCAATAAACTTCAACTGTTCACTTTGTACATCTGTCTCCCCTGACCCGTTTCCAGCCTTACAAGTTGCTGTTGAACTATAGGAGACTCAGCTGTACAGTATTTTTTTGACGATTGCTGTCAAGATAATCCGAATAATTTCAACAAAGCTGTGAATATAGTTTTAAATGTCTGATAGTTATGGATCAGCAAGAAAAATAGAAGTGCTAAAAAAACAAAAAACAAAGCAAAAGCAGCAAACAACCTTCAACACCCAATCTGGTTTTCTGGGTGTTTGAATTCTGATGCAAATTTATCAGTGATTAAGAAATCACTTCAAAGGAGTTCTTCAGCTCCTAAATGAACTTCAGACATTACAGAACAGGGAATGAATGAAACAGAGGTAAAGGCTGCATGCTTAAGAAACAGGTGGGGCAGCTTATGATTGAATGACAGCAAAGTTGTGAGTACAATACCAGTTCAGTTTCCGTTCCCACAGCTTTCCTATATGTGTGTGTCAGTACTGTTTCAGGTGCCTGTCTGGAAAAATAATTTTCAGGTCAAAGTTGTACTTCATTAGTACTAATGTTAATTGGTTCACGTGTGTCATTAAACTTAAAAAGCTTACAAAAAGAAAAGCTTCCTATGTGTTCTGACCTGTACTGGAGCTTTGAAAATTCACTTTGTCATTACCGCTGTTGAAATATGACAGTTTATTCCCTTGTTTCAGATGCTGCTTTTTTGAATATTGACTGTTAAAATTTTTTGCTAGTTTTGAAAGGCCTGGTTTCCCATGCCCTCTCATTGTGTACACTACATCGTTGAATACTGACCAAGTTGCTTTCAAGAAATCAGATTTGAAACTATGCAGTTAATCAGGTTTATGCCAGTTAGAGATTAAGGGGAAGAGTGTCATGGGAAGAAGTTTTAATCATAGGGGAATTTTTTATGTGACCCGGTATCCTTGTAGTGTTTTATATATAAAGTGTTTCAATGTTCACACAGTCTGTGCATTCATACTGTATTTCATGTGTGCACATGTGCAGTTAGACATTTGCTGCTACGTGCATTTGTGAATAGGAACAGTGTGTGTGCACTTTACATGCAAAGCTGCAATTTATGCACTGGCACAAAATGCACTATTTCAAGTTATTCATAATCTACAGCTAATCAGATTTATCCTTTTGAGTATGTGATTCATGGAACTTGAACCTCTGACTCTGAAAAGTTGCACACACAGAGATCTGCAAAGCCTTCTTAATTTTGGTCATATTTCATATACTGTATGCGGTTCCTGCAGATCCCTGTTATCGCCTCATTGCTTTCTCACCAAAGCCTAAATCCAATTCCAACCTGTGGGCTTACAAAGCTGTTGACCATTCATATCTGCTCTTGTTGTATTTTCCATATATATTCTATTTATTCTCAGTGAAAGTGCAAACGTGCACTACCCACATTTCACTTTCAGGTCTTTGTGGAAAGCTTGCTGGCAATCGCACCTGAATTAAAACTCATTCATTCTCAGACAATTGCAATACACAACAGAAGTAAACGATTGCAACACTGCTCTCAACTGTTTATCTTTCCATCTCTTCTAAGCTCTCCAGAATTACTCATCTCTTCATAATAATTGATCACTGAAATCCTTCAGCAGCTTTTGATAACAGCTACTGCAGGCTAGCAGAGCTGAGAACCTGACCCGACGTGTTCGAAACAGTCAGGCAGGTATTGTAGGAGCTCACCTGCCTTTACAGAAGACATCCATGTTTTTCCCCAAGCTGTTTACTGCAGACAGTTTGTTGAGGCATGGCAGAGCTGCAGAATGAGCAAGTTAAGGTGGAGCTTTGGTAGAGATATGAAGGAGGAAGTCTGTAGTTTATTTTTATGTGTATATCTGTCTAGTCAATGGCTCAGGTAAACCTCAGTCTACTGTTCAAGTTAATCATTGATGCTGGAGTTCACCATCTTTCTGTACTTTGTAAGAGGGCAAGGCTTTAGGAAAACATTTGTTCATTAGCTGCATTTTTTAGATTTTAAATCTCAGAAGGCTGGCTTTTGCATTAACCACATTTTGCAGCTGGGCAATAAAGAATTACATTTCTCTGTAGCTATTTATTATTGCTCTGTGTCTTTGCTCTCTGCAGTTGATGTTAACAGGGGGTGTTAAGAACAGCAGCTCCTTGACAGGCCTTTTTTTTTTGTGTGTACATAGCTTTTTTTATTTGTTAAAGTTTCCACCAAGGCCTCCCTGGTATAACACTGGCAAAACCTCAATTTAAAAGCAGCGGAAACCCTAGCACAGTAAAGTACTACATCTTGCCCATCTGCTAGTGCCCCTAATGGGTGCTGCAGCAGCAGCAGCCTAAATATGGTGCACTTGTGTTGAGGTATTAACAGAGAGGGAGTCTAGGGCTTGACTTGTAGCCTAGCTGAACTACACACAGACATATGTGCACACATGCACACGTGCACAGATAGACACCAACTTATGCACACTAGGAGCAGGTTAGCAATGGTGCATGGTGCTTGTGAGCTTGGTATTCAGTGTGGTGTAAGGAGAGAAGTTGGTGTGAGGTTAACACACATGTTTGTGTGTCTTCCTCCATTTGCTTACAAAGCCAGCACTCCTCTACTGTAAACTCTGCCAGTCTAGCTTCTTCCAGACATCTGTCTCTCTCTCTCTCTCTCTCCCTGTCACACACACACATTCACATGCCTACCCACCTTCTCAGTAAATCCCCAAGTCTCAACAAGCTGCAACTTGAAATCCAAACCCTCTGTTCCACAATGTGTGCATATAAAACAGGTAATACATCTTCAAATGTAATTACAAATGTGACATTGCTATACTGCATTGTATGTAAGTAATGTGCTCTCTTTGTCTAGTAAAGTGAGGGAGGTGTGTGGAAGTATTGATCATGGTCACAATAGATGGTGTTGGTGGCTTTGAGGCAAAGGTTATTCAGGTGAGACTGGACCTCTCCCAGAACTGTGGCGCCATGTAACAGACCAAGTGAACTGAGCTCTTGAGGGCTGAATCGTGTACAACCAGAGGGGAGAGGCAGAGTTTAGATTGCGAAAACATTTTGGAAAGTTTGAGTGAAGTGGTCAGGGACCTAGTGGCTACAGATGGCAAGCTTTGCTTCTGCCAGTTGCCAGCTTATCGGTTTTAACGATGTTAGAGAGCGATGGTCAGTCCCTCTGTCTCCTGGGTTTCTGTGTCCTTCATGCCTGCCAAGGCTATAAGAATGGCAGCAGTACACCAATAAAGCCCCACATGGTACTGATTGAGAAGTATTAAAGTTCACATTCCCTAAATCACTGCGATCAAAGAAATTGGAACTGGCCAGCATGTTCGGTAATTTTTATGCCTAAAATGTTTGCTTAGTCAGATTGCTTTTGTGTAACTTTCTTTAACCATCTCAAGAACAGATTTCAGAAAGTAATAAAAATGTGCTACCTTTGTAATCACGATTAATACTGGAACCTTTTATTTTCAATGTATTTATATAATTTTTTGGTTTGGGGCACTGCAGGTCAGAATCATTTGCCTGTCCACTTCCTATTATAATTTCCCACCTACTTTTCTTATCGCCTCCTTTCCTCCCCTGTCCTCTTCTCGTTGGCTGAAGCTGTTTTGGACGGAGCTCCATGGGCAGCATTCATTCAGGAGTCAGATATAAACAGGCATTAAAAAGCAGCGTGGTCTTAATTAGCTGAAGCTGCTCATATGTTTGGTGCGATTGTGTAATGTTTATATTTCAGTGAGCGAGTGTGTGCATGCTGTGTCAGGCCACAGCGCTAATCACCTAACCTTAGTTTTATTGCCCTGTGCAATGTTGTAACGATGCTGAAGTGAGACGAGCAGAGAACACTCACACTGAGGCAGAAGATCGATGGACGCCTAGTGATTTTAATGACTTATAACCATTAAAAACAGCTGCGGTTGAAGCACCCATGTACTTCATCTTACTTTGAAGCAACATCATGATTACTCTGATATCTGAAAAAGTCTTCCATAAGGGTGGGTTCAGCATGATTGTGTAACGTGGTTTTAAGTATGGATAGGTTGTTTTTTTTGTGTGTGTGTGTGTGTGAAAAAACAGCATAAAACTGGTTTTATTTGTGAGGCAATGCGTTGTAGTGTAGCGCAAGTAGAAATCTGAGTGCAAACTGTACCTTTCTGTGTAGGAGGACCAGTGTTCTCCTCATGAAGGCTTCCTTGTCCTAAGCAAAGTCCCAAACCAACATAACTGTCTTGCTCATTTTCTAGAGAAGTATCTTTTGCTGTACAGTAAAGCGGTGACATTTGGCCAGGTCATAAAGGAGCTACAAGAGCCATAAAAAACACCTTACGATGTCTGGGTTTCTGTAGCCAGGTTATTAAGCTGTAAAATCCTATTGTAAAAATCTAGATTGAACCGATTTACTTAAGCAGAGCAAAGATGAAAAGGGCCTTACTCAGCCATACTTTCATAAATGTACAGTGGGCTTGGTTTTTGTCGGTAAGCACACAAGAAAATTCTTTGAATTCCCCGGCCTCACACCTTCACTCTACTTTTGCCGCCTGGCAGCCAACACTACTGGCTACATGGGCTTGTTTGTGGCACGTTTGACGTCACGGAGAGTTCAATTAGCTCGTCAAATGAGCAAGTTGTTGCTATTCCCTTCCAGTTTTAAAAAGATATTTCACTTTATAGTTTGTACATTGGACTGCATCTGTAGATAAGAAAAGCAGTATGCGGGAATATGCACTTTTAACCTTGCAAACACTTGGACATAGACATTAATATTCAGCTCCTGTGTAGGTGGGCCACATCACACTGTCTGACCATACTGGAAGGCATCCACAAGTCTGGACGCACCGCTTCTCTGCCCTTTTCCTTTGTCCCTCATCTCGTCTATCTATCTTTCTATATTTGTGTCCCAGACCCAGACATGTCCATAAATAAACGGGGTCTCTCTCTCCTCAACCAGACCCAAGCCATGTTTATGTTCAGGCCTGTGTTGGGGGGCCATCTGGACCACTGGGACTGTATCACCACCTTTCTCTGAGTTCAGGTGGAATCAAGATGTGCCACCAGCATCTGCTTAACGGACTAACACAGGCTTAAGACATAGTTGGTCTTCGGAGATATATCTTTTATTAAAGTTTTTTTGCAAAGATTAAACAATCCTTGACTTGAGTCTCCCCCACATTCTTAGCACATTGCAGTCATTATCCTATAGTGAATTGACTCATTTTATTAAATGCTTTTTCATCAATTGCACCAGAACAGTTCTTGCTTTACTCTTATGCAAACGGTTTAAGAAAGTGAGGAAGTTTTTTCAAAACAGACACTAGAGGAGTTTTTTGGTTTATTTACATTAGCTGGATGTGGTCTCCTGGTCTTCATTTCATTTGGTCCGGGAGCCAGGCTATTAAAACTAATGAACACTTATTGCCCTGAGTTGGATCCTGAGCGACTTGCTAAACATCCCTTCTGTAGCTGTTTGTTTTACTTGTACCTGATTATTCAAACAGAGCAGTAAAACATGTGGCTGAGCCTTTGCCTCTGGTCTTTACAGGTAGTCTCATAAATAGTCTGATCTACAATATGTGATTGGATAGCCAGGGTTTTTGTTTGAGCAAACATGGGTGGGCTTCACTTTTCTTCACTAACCATCTTGGAAAGAAACCCAGTACTGGCATGTACTGCACAATATGGTGTCCTGTACATTCAATTATCTACATACAAAAAAACCCATATTTTTCACAGTTAAAAAGCAAAACTGTTTAATGCAGAACATATTATAGTTTTATTAACTTTTTATGTGCCTTGTCTTGTTGGAGGCAATGACAGATTTTCTTGGTATGCACTAATCAAGACATCTGCTTTGCAAATGTTTGGGGACATGGAGCCTGTTCTTCAGAACTTAACTAAAGCACAGTTTGATGTATTGTGATGTTTAACAGTGCTGACAATTGCAGTCTAACACATTTTTATTACTCAAACTTTTATTCAAAAGTGTGCTTCACTGTATGTTGCTCTATCCAAGAGCAACGTACAGCATGTGTCTTTTTTGTAACCAGTGCTAACACTGATAGTTTGTCTAACAGCTTTATTTTTAAGCTTTAAAACGGCCAACACCTTTTACCTTTAGCTGGTTTCAGGATTTGCTTGCTCGATTGCTTTATAATTGTTTGCTGATTGCCAGGTGTCACATTGAAGATTATAGCAATAACTGACAGATGCACTAGAAAACTGTGTGCATGTGTGTGCATATGCCCACGTGCTTGTGTGTTTGTGTACACAACGGCTTCAGTGTGCCATTGCCAATCATTAGTGGCAGTAGAGAGAGAGAGTTAGTGAGTGACACATGAAAGTGTGTATTTTTCTCTTCTCGCCGTGACCTTTGTGCCGCATAAATCAGCCCGAACAGCTCGGGTAATGTTAAGGGGAGGAAAGGCGCTTTCTTCTGACTCTTCTCCTGACATTTGTGGTTTTTAATATGATATGTGCATATGGAAAGCATGGTCAAATAAACAGCGTGTAAAGTTTCCCATGTCTGTACCAATCTGTCAAAAAGAGACAGAGCTTGACTTTCACCCCCCTCCTCCTCCCCTGCATCGCCCTCACCCAACCCCTCCCACTAGCCTGCAGCCCTTGTCATCCCCAGGTGGAATTTCCCTGGAGTCGGAATTGGCTAATTCTGCTTGTTTTAACCTAATTAAATAATCTAAGAAGGTATGCCACTTAATGGCTTCTTTGTTTGTCAAATGCAAGATAAAAGAAATGTGCACCTTTCAGAGAAAGAGCAGAGATATAGGTAAAAGTGGAGGAGAGACAGAGAGAGAGAGAGACAGGCTTCTTTCCTATAACTTCTTTTCTGTGAGAGACATTACCTGAGCACCCGAGCAGGAAGCAAATATCAGCGTTTTTTTTTTTTTTGTTTTTTTTTTTCACAAACCTTATATGGTGAAATTGCAAAGTAGGGCTTCATGGGCTGCTATGTCTAGGCCAAAGCAATAGTTGTAAAGTTCTTGTATTACATTTCACTTAACATGCTCTCATTGTAATAAATCTGTAATTAAATATAGAACACAAGGCACCACACCTATAAATCTAGCACGATTATAAAAGCCTGTTTTGGCTTGATACTCGGACTCCACCTACGTCAGTGGTGTGGCTGGCACTGGGTGACTTTGTATGTGTGTGCTCACAGGTTATATACTATCAGTCCCTGTTGTACTTAGTCATTCTACAGATTTTCTCTAAAGAGTTTGGAGATCTCACAACAGCACGAAACCACCTTTTACAACTCTACTTTCCTTGTTTGTACTGAAAATCACGAACCATACTGCCACCTCGGCAAACAATGGAAAGAACAGATTAGAACATTACAGCATAATGTGACGGCAAAATGTTTAGTACAAGAATGGGCCCTGCAGCTGTGTAAAATGACATAAAGAAACAGAGAGCAGGGCCAAGTATTGTGGGAGAACATAGAAGACAGGCCTTTGGAAAGAGTTTTGAGTCCTAAGAGTGTCTTAACTGTAGCTACTGGTGGAGGAAATACTGAATCCTCACTGCAGGGGCCTTCCTCTGTTCTCTCCTGGAGAGAAGGTGCCTCCAAAGTGCCTGATAGCGCACGTTTTTCTTGGATGCCTAACAAAGTCTTTCCTGCTTCTCCTCACACATCTAAAGATGTATTTTTATCACAGCACAGATGACAGGGGTAATCCTTTGGTGTCTTGCCACCCCCAACTGTCCGTATACTTCCTCTTTTTGTTTTGCTTTCACTCTCTTCTTTACCCCCTCTTAACAGTCAATTAAGGGACTTAGTTGATAGAAAACAAGACCATTTTGGATGCATGGAATGTGTGAAAATGTAGTGAAAAGGGGGGTTGTGACTGGCCCTCCAACCAAAGAAAAGAGGGAAATTGAGCTTTTTTTGCCAGGGTTCATTTACCAAGCATAGTCTTTGTTGCCACTGAGAGGTTAGAAACAAACTTCTGAATAGTGGAACATAAATTGAGTCGAGAAATCTCACATCCTAAGCTCGTTTTGTTACACAAGTGGGTTAGATCAGGAATTTCAGACGTCATTATCAGACACTTTTATAACTGTAGCCTTGCATTGAATTGACCTTAGCATTCCTGACCTTTGGTGCAGAAAAAAATGGGACGGCAGCGTCTTTCAAAGCAAAAGCACATGTACACGCATGGTTTCTGATCTGCTTACTAAGATTAGACACAAATGACCAGGATTATGACGCTGCAAAATATTGTGGTTTAATATGGTTTTACAGCTTAAGACCATCTACTTTTGTCTAATTCAGGAAGACATATTTCACAAGACTAGTTTGATTAGCAGAACCCCCCCCCCCCTCCATAAACAAACTACTAGTGCTAACTTTAAGAAATAAATATACCTGTAAACAAGCAACTATAAAATCAGTTTTCTTCTGAATTTTATATTGGTCTCAAAAGTTACTCAGTTTCTATTCTGAGGAACTGACAACTAGCAAATCTTTTTTTTCTCATTCTTCTTAATGTAAGAAATTAACACTTAGCACAAACTTTTTAGCAGTACACATATATCTAATCCATTTTATTTTCAGTGAATGGTACGCCATTACTGCTGTGAAGTTTGAGATTCAGCTGGGGGTGAAAGAAAGTTTTTTCTGCGTACAAAGCATAAACGAGATGTGCTTGGAGCACAGACTCTGTGCTGTGCTGTTGGGGAGGAGAGAAGAGGTGAAGGAGAGGGAAGGGTGGGGGTAATTGCCACATTAAGGAGAAGGAATTCAAAATAAATTTAATCTCCCAATCCCTTTCACCCCCCAAGAGGTTTACAGTGAGCATGCTCCATCTTGTTTTGAGACATGAGGAGAGTACAGAGAGAGTGAAATGGAGATGGGGGAACGGAGAGGGTGAGGTTCTGATCGAGGTTATCGACTGGCTCCTAGTCAGCATTAACTCTTTCTTTTTTTTTTGAACGTTCACACAGAAGAGGCAGCTTTATATGTGAAATGTCGGAGTAGGTTGTGTTGTGTTGACGTGTGTGTGAGACGTTGGACTAATGATCTGGCCAAAGGCAGATTTGCATTTGCTCTTCTCTGCCAGAACATTTCCCACACCACCTCACTCAGTTGCATACTGTCATCAAGACACCAGAACATGTTTTGAGCCTATCCAACACGCTACACAAGCCTATTGCAATGTCTGGCAAAATTTCAGAAATGGTACAAGTTTAGTGTGTGGGTCTTAGGTTGGACTTAAGACTGGCAGATTCTGAGATCAAACGGAGTGATTGTACACTTTCTAAAGCACAAATTCTCCCTTGTGATGACTGCTTTTTTTTTCTGAAAATAACCTTGCGTGAAATGCCCATAGTGAGGCTGTGTCAGCTTGTGAAGTGCAGAAGCCGAGTTAAAGGCCTGCTGGATTGTATTGTGTGTGGTTTGGGCTCTTACAAGGACATATGGTGTGGCATATTTTTTTATAATGTAATCATTCCTCCTCCTGCAACAACACTGTTAAAACTGTCTGCATGCTGGGGCAAGAATTCAGTCAAGGACCCTGCTGACCCAGACACAGCTGAGCATAAACAATGCTGCTAAGGCTTTAGCAGCACACATGAAAGCACACACACTTCCCCACACATCATACATTGTCAGTACCCCAAAGCTGTTTATTTCCACAAATTGTGCAGCGGTTCACTGCAGCTGTTTTTTCTTTTGTTATTTTTTTCTAAATTTTTAAAATGGTATTTCAAACTTGGGTCAAGGGTGCATACATACAAATATCTCCTTCCAGTGGTTTTATTAGCACCCTGTGTTTATTTTACTCAAATGCAACCTGTGATTTGCTGAGGTTCGTCATCTTCCTCTGCCGAGGAGGGACAGAGAGGTCACTTGGAGTTCTTTCATTCAGAAGGAGTTTAAGTGGCACTGCTCTGGCTTTCAGGTAGTAAAGTTAATTCACACTGTTGCACAAGGCTATAATTATGGCTTCCCGTCATGTGGTCCATGAATAACCCATCTTTCACACCAGCTGTAAATTTCTATGCATTATATGTAGTTAACAAACTAATAATAATGAAAAACAAACAAACAGAAAAAAACCCATCTTGCGTACTCCACTTAATCTGATGTTTTAATTAACATTTTTTCTGTTAGAAAGATGTTTCCTGTAGAAATGAAGCCACTAATAGGCTGCTGTGGCACAGGAGAATTGGCAGCGTGATTGAATGGGATTGTCTTTGCTCTATTCCCCCATCTCGTTAGGGAAACACCAGCCTGGATTTCAGGGTGCTGACAGGCTGATTTGGTCTGATGGGTTGCCCTGTGCATGAACATGCCATCCCCTCGGCTGCTGGGTGAACACTGTGCTTTGTGTTGATGGTGATGGCAGGCACACAGATCATCTTACCAGCAGAAGCAGGAAGTGAGAATTGGAGGGTTCCTGCTACCAGGCCCCTTCTTTCCTCCCAGTACTACATGAGGCCAAACTGAAACCATGTGTGTTCTCACCCTGTGGACCTCCGCATACAGCCAGCCTGGCTGCCCGGCTGGCAAGTGATGTGGTCTTTCTAACAACATGCGATCTCAGGAAACATTCAGCCCCACCCCCCTACTATTGTTATTTGAATCCCCTCTCTGTTTAACTCCGCCGAGGTCTCTTGGGGAAAGTGGTAAGTGATTCCTCCCTGTGTCCGGACTCCAAAGAAACACCCCTCCTCTTTTAAGCTTTCATTCAAGGTTAGGCACACGATGGATGTGATTGGGGAAGTACAGTAGTCTGTCACCCGGCCCAAAGGTCATTTCCTGCTGCCACGGGTTAACTAGTAGCAGATTAAGAAAAATGGCTTAGACTCACAATGACAATGGAGGAAGTAAAGCTCTGATAATTACATACAATTTATTTGTAATCACATAAATTGATAAATTTGTTGCCTTGTATTTGACAGGTGGAAAAAAACATCATTTAAAATATAGAGAGATTTTTAGGATGCGCATAACAACTTCTGGCACACCTACTGGTAATAAGCACCTACTGCATGTTTTCACACATCGAAGAACACAATATAAAAATCCCAGTCTCAGTCTCAGTATAAAGGCCTTGGATTCAGTCATCTATTTCAGCACAAACATACTGTATTTTTGCTGGGGAGTGTGTCTGCATTGAAGCTTCTTTTAAGCATTCAAATTGTGTACAGTGCCATCAATCACAATATTTTAGTCAGCGGTGACATGCTCAGGCATGGGAATACTCCTCAACTGAGGTGTTTATGTTGATGGAAAGTGAGGGTGTATGAGGCTGATTACTTAAAATACCTGTCTTTTCTCTCAATCCTTCCAATTCAAATGACTGTTTACTGAAAACGTCGACTGATGAGGGGATAATCTGTAAAAAATATACTGTACAGTATGCACTACTTCTTTGTTTGTCCCACTCTTTCTCTCTCTCTGACTTTGGTTGCACTTACCTTTTCAAGATATAAAAGGGGCTAATTTAAAGGATGCATGGAACTGACTATACATGAACTAATAAAAAAGCTTTTAAAAAAGCACATTTTTGCAGAGCTACTGTGTTGGCATTCCTGGTGCTCCTATTTTGTAAGAGATTGTTCGGGCCTTGCTCCTGCCTCGTTCCACTCCTTTGTCTCATGTGAAAGTCATCCCTGACCAACCTCCCATCTCCCATTTTTTCCTAATGAGACACGCATTGTAGGGACACCTGTGGACTGCCATTTCCACTGAGGGGGGTTGAAGGATGGGGGTGTGGCAGCTCTGCTAGCTTTTAATCGAGACGCGTTGACTAATCGCCCAAGGATTAGCCTCTTAGACAAGGTCTCTTTCATTCTGATATGCCATATAGTGCAAAGACTCTACTTGGAGATGCAGACGGCAGAGGAGAGTAAATTTTCGAGGGGATGGGGGAGTGCAGATGGCATACTGTACCTGGGTGTGCTTTGTTTGATCATGCCTGTGCCCATGCATGTACACACACACACACACACACACACACACTTATATCCTGAGGCTGGATCTTTTCCCAGTTCTCTAAATGGAGACAGCTCTGCATATTTCTCACAGCAGTCACCTACTGTGCCTCTACTATCAGAGAAGTGGAATATATTTACAAAAGACTGACCATAAAGAAGTAAAAAGCGTTCAATTTCACACTTTGCCCTGTTTTCAGCCCCATTACAAACAAACATGCACACACAAACATTTTTGTGCAGGCATGCTCTGACTAACATTAAGTTTAGCATGCCCTCAATTGTTTGTGTAAGTGTTAGTGAGAGTGGTCTGTGGACCCGTATATTATTATATGTAAATGAAGCAGGGAAGCCCCTATCGGAGCTCTGGGGGTGAAATTCGGAACTGATGTTGCCCAGACCCCTGTGCTGTGTATTCTAGGGTTTGAATGAGGTCATTTATAACGCACAGTATATACATGCACATAAGCAACGTGCTCGTGCCCAGATATAAGGAAGAGAGAAAGTAGAAAGCCTAACATTGCTGGAGACCAGTGCCTCTGTGCACTCACATTGAGGTGTAAAATCTGTTCTCCTTTAAGACAGGTCTGCAGAATTGTCAAAGCATCCTTTAAGAGAGAAAGCACAAGGCCCTTTAGAAAAGCAGACACACACAGATGCTGCTTTAACTTCCAATGTGCAACAGCAGATTTCAACTTTTAGACAATTTGTATTTTATATAAATATCCTATATAAATCATTAAACAGCATGCTGCAGTTTGCTCAAGAATTGTTTATCAATCTCAAGGACAATGTATTCACATTATGGGTAATTTTCTTTTGGTTTCTGGAATTAGAAACTGGTAAGGTGTGACAGGCTGTTTTTCTGGATTCTCCTTTTGCACAGTTTGTTCTGTAAAGCTTGTGAGTTTCAGCTTTCACATACCTATTAGAACAGGTTGCTACACACTAAGCCGTCTCTGAATAGGACATAGTGCAGAGCAAGCACGGGCCCAAGACAACTCTTGTAACATGACAAAGAATAAAGGGGGGCCAAACACTACGGTGATTCTTGTCCTTTCAAAGCTTCTGTTGGGGTGGCACTTTCCAGCAGTCTTCTATTCTTCCTTTGATTAACCCCAAATAAAGGACGTGTTTGCAGGGAGCACTTTAAACAGCAGGCTGGGATCTTCAGAAGTTTTCCTTGTGTCCGATTTGTCACAATGACACTCTTTTTAAAATGTTGTGTATGAGTAGCAGGTGAGCTGGGCGAAGGTGTGCATTGTCATCCACGTTTGCTTAGTGGTTATATGTGCTCTTTCAACTGTGTACACTCTCAAATAACCAGGGCTCAAGCAAACATTGGTGAAGAAACATACACGAGGAAGACATCACGGTTAAATATCGGATTCATGGAATCATAATTTACTGCCTGAAACTGTACTACAGAGTTAATTTCTTCTGTTGAGTTGCACTGTTCAACTTATCAGATTCCATTTCTTCAAACTGTTTGCTCAAGAGTACATACTGTGGCCTGTTGTTTGTCTAGTCACAGGAGCAGCCTGGATGTGGCTGCCAACCTGGCTCTGCAGGTTGTGTGCTGTTTCATTCAGCTTGTGTGGAAATGATAACAAAGGAAATAAATTAAATGGTACTAAAGCATTTGAGGTCTTGGAGATAGAAAAGTGAGACATATTTTACAGCAAATGGGAGGTGCAAGGCAGAAGCTGAGGCTGCAGGATATGAATAGGTGTGTGTGTGTGTCTGTTTATATATGTGTGTTAAAAGGCTGTTTTTATGAAGCAAAGTGCTGGGAACTAAGTGTTTGGCCCTCCAGGTGTGTGTGCCGGTGGTTGTTAGGGCTTGTGAGGCCCGCTGCGGAGGTGGCTACGTGACAGTGGTAATGATAGGTTGTGGCAGGTGAAGACATGAGTGTATATGTGTGTCTTGCTGAAGGCAAGTGTTAGCTTGGTTCCTGATGACATACTCACACACACACACACACACACACAAGTCCGTGCACACTGTCAACAATGTACCTTATATCAGACTTCACATCCCACACAGTGCAAGCAATTAGATGCATGACATCATGACAAGTGAGCACTTGCCAAGTGAGGAGGGCCAAGTTCTTCAGGTTGGGGTCAGATAATCCTCAATCAACCAGCTCCATCTGAAATGCAGGCGCTTAAATCAGGTGACTGAGAGGTCAAGTTCAGGTTGAGCTGTAATTGAGCAGCGAGAGCCAAGTGCTTCCTGTCTGATGGTCTCTGACCTCTTGACTTGATAAGCTGATGCATGTTTTTAATTCTTCAGGTTTTTAGGCATTTATATTAAGTAAAGAGTACCAAGTATGTATACCGGGTACACATTTGTTTCATGAAGATGAGAATAATTCCATAATTTTCATGTGCACCAAGATGTCATGAAAGTGTGCTTTTTATCACATGTGCAATCTGTAGTGTGTGCAGGTGGAGGGAGAATGAAAGCACACCAGCTACAGAGATTTTTTTGTTATTTAATTTGGTTCAAAGAAGAAAAGTGACCCAGATAAATCTATACATTAAGTCAAATATTAGAAGGGCCAACAAAAATACGTCTGATAGAAACTTGGATATATATTTTTAACTTGGCAATAGGCAAGTTTTTGCATTAACTCATTATTATAAATGTGACTAACTAAGCTTGCTAACTGCTTAGGTGTGTGACAATGACAGAGACAGTGAGCGACAGAGAGAGAGAATGATGGAGGAAAAGAGAGGAGCAAGCATTGAATCACACAAGGAGCTCATTGCTGCATTTGTTCCCATGTGGTTTGTACCATATCCACTTAGCTATCAGGTCACCCACGGTTTTAAATATGCATTTTTCTGCACAGATTTTAGTTTTATATCCCAAGTTTTATTTTTAAATAAATAATGGTATTTTGGATAACTGAACAGACTGTGTGTACTACATAATGCAGTAATTTTCTTTAGTAGAAGCTTTCTGGTCAGCATAATACATGCTCTTAAACATTGAGCTAAGATCTGCAGATGTTTAAATTTGCTTTTTTTTTTTTTTTAATTACAAAAACATC
>VUQI01040730.1:5545-28353 GCA_015106735.1 Paratilapia polleni | reverse complement strand
CCCTCACATATATATATATATATATATATATATATATATATATATATATATATATATATAAAGCAAAGCAAACATGCTCATATTTAAGACTTAAACACTAGTTTAGTCACTCATCTGAACCACTGACTGTGATAATCGCCTCTAAAAATTGTCCATTTACTTCCATTGTCTTTTTACTTGCTGAGTTTTTGAATTGCTGACTGCATGCTAACTGATTCAGCTGTAGTGTCATGACAAACATAACAAAATTTAAGTGACTAAATATGTTTCCATCACTAGAAATACTTAAGGCTAAGTCAAATCCCTACAGAATATGTCTATCAAGAAGGTACTGTCAGAGTGAATAATGAAGTGGTAATAACATGGCAAGAATACCCTGCTTTGGTCTTTGAAGTCTGATCTGTAAATCAAACTGGGAGGAGTGATTTGGTCATACTGCTCTGTTAGCCATTCTCGGTTTGTCCCCCAAGTGTTTACCATAGAGGTTTCACAAGTGGCCACTTCTGCTTGCACTGATAAACAGCAGGGATTGGATCCAGACCCTGCTGGGTTATAGCTGGAGCCCTGGGGCTTGTAACCACACAGACCGAGAATGTTAGTCATTTGTTTATTATTGGCAATATTTACCGGCTCCTAATCTTTGGCTGGATTAGCCAGATTAGGTGTGTTCCTCATCCTACCTTTTTCCACTTTTGCATTCAGGAACATTTGCATTTTGCACGTTTTGATAATGCCTGCACTGACAACATGCACATGCAGAGACGTGCTTTTAGGCTCGTTCATTGATGCCCGAATGTGTGCTTAAGTAAATGCTATTCCACATGTGTCACTGAAGGATGTTTGCAATCAAGAGAATTTGACTGATATCCCCTCTAACTCCTTCCCCTTTATTGCAGTGATCAGGGTCAATAGGAAAACTCTGTTACTGTGGCTGATATTTTATCCCATGCCAGGTCATCTTGCTTTGTGGTCATGCTTGGAGCTGAAGGAGTGTTTGGATCTAGCAATTTAGGGCTCCAGAAAGTATTTTTTGTCATTTGTTTTTTCAAACGGAAACACTCCAAGAGCCCTGTAGGAAACAATTAATCAAAGAAGCTGAATGTCAGTGTGGCGTCACTGGAATCGGAAATTACTGATGTCATGAAGATGGAGAAAGTGGTCAGAGTGGTGCATATATGCCAGTTCTGTGTGTCGTGAAACTATTGGCCAAGAGTCACCTGGATCAGAGAGGGAACAGGGTTTACTGAACAGAGCTAACTTGCTCAGTGTGACCTTTACAGAACTGATCCCAAACACTACATAAATCTGTTTCCAGTTTCAAAACACAAGCACGCACATGCTCATTAACATGCCGTACTGCTTCACCCACACAGTGTTTTTGTGGGTGAGAAAGTCCTGCAATTCTGCACAAACACCCGGCACATAATTCCCGCTCCCCAAATCCTCCCACAAACATACACAGAAGCATACAGCAATGCTGCAAGACAGGCAGACATATAGCACTTATCTGTGTTTATCTGTGTGGATTTTGAAGCCAAAAGGTTAAGAATGATGGTTTGAAATTGTCTGGAATAGTCAACTGGGGGTGAGAATCCCATTTCACAGGGTGAAGCAATGTGTTACTTTATTTTTCTTAATTTTTAATGTGTTACTAATTTGCTAAAACCACTTTCAGACTGTTTAGGGCATGACAGACTCATATCATTGGTTTTTAAGTAACTGTTACTCTCTTTTTTACATTTTTACTTTTGTCAAGTTTCTATAAGTAATTTGCAAGGAAAATGCAAGGAAAAAATCTCTCATTTAAATGTGTTTTGATAGTTCTGCATAGGTAGGATCAAATTCTCTCCAAATAATCATTAGAAGAATGTTTATTTTTGTAGGTATTCAAGAAACCCATAAGGTTTTCTGAAAAACTATATTGTGTGATTTCTGTTTGCTCAAAACTTGACATTTATGTTTTAAAGTCTTTAGGCTGTTGTGTTTTAGAGTAGTCAAGTCCAACTCTGTAGTGATTCTCTTTAGAAATGGAGTCTTATTGAAAATCAGCTCAGCTGAAATTCAGTAAACCCTCAAAGACTTTACATCCCTCAAACCTCTCGATAGAGACACTAATGTTGGGTGTGACTGACAAAATGAATGTTCACCCCTCCCTCAGCATCCCGTTTGACCCTGCACAGAAAGTCTTTTTACTTACTGCACATGGAAGCTCTTCAGCTGAGGCAGTCACAGCTGAGCTTCATGGGGTGTTGGTTAATTGGCAGTTTTTGATAAGTGCAGATATGCTTCACTATGCATGTCTTCCTTAATGTCCCTAGCACTATTTGCCTTTTTAAAGTGTCCTTTAATTGGCTGCACAGTCACAGTCTCCTGCTTTAACTCTCCCCTGTGAAACCTAAATGTGGCCTGTTTGACCCTGAGGCCCTGGGGTGAAAACCTTGTATGTGGAAGCTTTAACCATCTGCTACCTAGCTTTTCAATCTAACCCTCATCTCTTTTCTCTCCCTCTGTTTCTATTTTCAGTATGAGTTTTAATGGTGATCTCTTTTTCATAGAGACAGTATTGGGCCACTGAAAGTAAAATCCACTCTGTTTCAACACCTTCCCATAATCCTTACCTATTCTGCATTTTTGTGTTTCTCCATCATCCTCAATTAGACAGTGCTGTCAACATGGTAACATGCCTGCCTCCCTAGACCCCAAAAAAGGCCTCAAATTTGGACTCTAGAGGCCCATTGCTAGATCTGTCCATGCCTTCTCCCTGCACACCAGTCACTCTTAACTGGGCTATATCAGCAATACTCAAAGACCTGAGAGTACTGTGATCCCACCATGGGGTGTATGGCTGTGGCTCCGGCTGTGCTACACTTTAATCCCCTTCCCTTTCAACCACAATAGGAAACATGTGCTTACTCTGTGTAGGGTACAGGGCCACCATCAGAGAAGCTGTTTACCTTTGCTCTAAAACTAACATTTCATAGCTTTTGTGACAATTCTTGGTCACTACACCTTCTGGTTTAAAAGGGTGGTAGAAGGTGACATTTTAATGTGAGACAAGATGATCCCTTACCACTGCTGCTTCTGAATAAAACTGTTTCCTCACTTCACACCTTGTAAAATTTGACATATTCTTTGTGTGGCTAAGGGGGAGGGTTCAAGGCCAGATTTAGAAAAGAAAATTACATAAGGTACATCTGAATTGAGTGGTGCAGCACTTTTGCTTGATTCATGCCTTCTCAGTTCCCAACCGATTTTGAATATCCACCTGACAATTGTTGAACAATTTGCAAACACTTGTAGACAGACGTTGTCCAGTTGTGGATGGAGGCACCAAGCATAGACCCACAGACTGACAGTCAGTGGGAGTTCCCACTCACACCTCACATATGAGGGTTTTTTGCACACCCTTAGAACTGACCTGGCTTGAATTGTCATGATTTGTCTTATTTTAGAGTCTGAACTTCATTATCCTCATAGGTTTCCAAGTGGGTCAGTGTATGACACTGATTTTTGTACCTCTTCGCTTCTTGGTGAGAGAATCCAAACACCAACATAATCCACCATATGGAAATTTTCATTACCTAAAACTGAAGTCATGGTCCATGTCACCAAAGTTCTATCCCAGTTCCAGTGATGAGTTGTTTATGTGCTGGCAGGAAACTTCAACAGAAAGATTCAGAGGTGTAAAACAGAAACAAGCAACCATATGCTAAGCTGGAGGGCAGGAAATGCACTCCAGATGAAGACACTACATTGTGACATTGTGGTTTATTTTGCTGGTGTGTGTGTTTGTGTGTGTGTGTGTGCACATGCTGTAACATATGTGTCCTATAGGACTGTCTCTTGAGTTACACAGCACATAGCATCTCCATTTCCACCAACTTATTCTATCTGTAGGATTATAACTGTTTTTATTAATCTATTGGTCTAAAACTTGATCAACTATATTTGCTAATATTCTACCATCAAAAGTTACAAGGGCAGACATTACTTCTTGTAACTGACCATTTGCAATAACGTGCAAAATAATGCATGTCATGAACTGTTATTTAAGATCGTTTTTTTTTCTTTCTTTTCTGTTTTTTCTTATTCAAACATTAGAGATAGAACAGAAAATGTAAGGAATGTGATTCAATGGCTTAAGACATTTTCATCCATGTGATATAAGTCAGTATTATCTTGCAGTTGTTGCATGCAGTTTGCAGAAAGAAGCTCTTTCATAGCAGATACTAGCATTTCCATGATTTGTTCTGCTATTACAAAAAGGTATATAAACATAGACACAGAGAATAATTTCTTGTGTTTTCAAAATTTTTCAAGCTTTAGATGCAACTACCAGTTTGATAGCTTATTGTGGGCACAATGATTTATATCAGTTTACGCTGAGTCTAATCTGAGGCCCTGGTGACCAATTCCCAACTTCTGACTGGTGGCACTGTGTGATTTAGACACTGGCCTCCACAGGTGTGGCACGTGATCTGAGGGATGAGTGAACTCTTCCTGGGTAACGGTAGCCGCAGTCGGCTCCCCATGTTGCTCTACTCCAATCTTCCCTTTCCTGTGGTCTTATCTGAGCATCCAGTGCAACCTAAACCAGGGTGCGGTACCTCTGTTCCTCCATTCTCCATGCTGCCGGTCTCCATTGCTGGTTTTCTCAAATGTCACTGTGAAGAGAGAATGACCCACTTGAGCAGAACTTGAGTTGAGCTGACTGACAGAGTCCTGACACCCCATTGTAGGCACCCTGTCTGAGCTTCCTGCCTCCCACAACCTCCCGCCTTATGACCTTTGTGGCACCAAGGGCAAAACGCACACAGACAATCGGCTATGCAGTAGATCCATTAAGGATTTTGTTTATTATAATGGACACTGACAAAGTATTGATTCTTCTTCCAGACTCGATGGGAAAGTAATTCAAATTTCTTTATAAATTTGTAAAGACAGTGAAATCTGGTCACTGGGTGGGGCGAAAGGGACCTGCTGATATAGCAGACATTTCTTCTGATTACGAGAGTGGAGACTTGACATAGATTATATAGAGACAGATTGTGCTTCCTCCAGCTGTCTGGATTTGATTAAGCCAAACAGTCCACCAGCAGCAAGCCAAGCAGCTTCTTTTACGCCGTGGCTTAAAAGCAAGAAATTACAAATAGTTACAAATCTGACCAATGAAACTAAAATGTACAGAGATGTCAGACGTGTTCAGCAACCTACCATAGAACCAAGCAGTCATTAAGAATCTGCACACTGACTCTGTTACACTGTGCTCATTCAACTCTTCATTTATCTAACTCAAACTTCATTATTCAATAGAATAAAGTTTGTTTATAGTAAAATCATTGACTAAGGCCAAATTTGGCACTTATTTAAGCTTAATAAACTGTTATTTTCCTGTTTTTAACACAGTGGTGCATGGTAACTTGAATAGGATTTGAATCATTTGTGAATCATCTATCATTTGCATTCCTGCCAAATACACTATAAACATGTTTCCACATGTTCTCATTCCATAGCTGAGCTGCCAAACAGCAGTCGAATGCTGCTGAAAGAAGGCTTATCTCAGCCTTCTATGATTTTCCTTGACAAAGAAATTAATTTTTTCCAAGGGAATCTGTGGTCTTAGCTGTTCTTTTTTTAGTATATAGTATATTGGCCATACATGCTATATATTTGCTCAGTATTGCAAATTTTCATATATATTTTGGCCGACGACCGATGCTGTCAATTTGTGTTCATTCACAAAGACAGGAAGGTTCATGGGGAAAAATCTGATTAAATGTGTGTGAGTATGTGTGTACGTGTTTGTGTGTGTGTGTCTGAGCATGGCCACCAAGCTTTGAATGTGTGTGTGGACTTGCAGACCTTAGCTCAGCTCGGAGATGTAATCTGATTTGCAGAAAGGAACGGGTCGTTTCACATGACTGGTTTAAAGGACCGCTGGCGCAAGGTTGTGCCAGTGTCCCTGACTGATTTGTATGTGTGTGTGTGTGTGTGTGTGTGTGAATATATGTACCTCAGTGCTTGTGTGTATACACCTACAAGTATTTATTTGTTTTCACAAAGTGCAATGCAGAAATATGAGCATTTGTTAGTATAGGCTCCTACACAGTAGAAAAAGAGAAGTGTTGAAGTTTGCAGTGCGGTCGAACAGACCAGACTGCTGCGTTTATTCCGTTGTTCTTCAGTTTAACTAAGATTTATTTGCAGAAGTAAGGCCACCACTAATTAACAGTCAATTACACATCTGGAAAAAAGTAAATCTCTTCTACAGACTCGGATGCAGGTTTTGTTTGCAGCTTTCTGTTTACACATTTCTTATAATCAGAGCTTTATTTTGAACTAATGGACCATCAGAAATTATATCAAATAATTGAAATCATCCTATAGCCTCAGCCCTTTTTAGAGGACTGCTAGGATTAAAATCCCCTTAAAGCTTTGCTTATGAAGCTGCTCTTTTTTTTAAGAAAACATTGTTTATTGATGTTTTTTGTGGTGGAGATTCTCGGTTGTTTTTTTGAGCTGGAAGTGGTCCATCATGTGATTTTCATTGGAGAGTGGCCGGAGGAGACGACCACAGTGAAAACAAGTGAGCATGCGTGAGCGTGTGTTTGTGTGTCATCTGGCCTTGTTAATAACTGCAGGTTGTTTTCCATCTCGGGGTCATCAGCTGCGGTCATGACATACACAAATGGAAGAGAGGAGGCCCTAGGAGCTGATATATGGAACTACGTGTGTGCTTGTGGGAGTGTCGTGTAAATGCTTGTTTACACGTAAGCATGCACAAGTCTTGTGAGTGAGCCTTGATTTCTCAGTGTTCACGCTTCTGAGACTTTCTGAGCGTTGCAGGAGTGTGAAAGTGTATTTGCTTGGCAGTGTGTTTTTCTCTCCTGTGTGTGGAGAGCTCATAAGCAGGACGATGTAACGAGCAGGAAGCTCTGATCCCATCAGGCGTGTCAGCAGGAGCAGTTTTTCATAAGGTAGTAATCTTACCAGACAAAGGGGCGTCCAATATTAGAGAGAGCCCCTACCCCTGAGCTAATCAAGACCTGACCAACCCTTCTCCTGGCTCACCAACTCTCTAAACATTACCTCATCTGGAGGCTTAGCCTAGCCACATGCAGCTCCAGTCCGCTGGTGTACATGATAACTCACTTAGCACAGTATGATAGCTAGAAAAAAAACTGAAATATAAGAAAGGATATAAAAGAAATGGGACCAGCACACAACTACCTATGGTGCCTGGTGCCAGGGAAAGGTATTTTAAAAGGCAGAGGAAAGAAAGAATCATTTTACCATGTCCTGCAGAAACTCTGGGAAGCAATTTGCCGGTATTCAGTTTCTCTCCCCACCGTCCTGTTATTGCTGTTTTCCCCTCAACTCTTGGAGCTTTCAACCTGAAAAGAAGGTTTTGTAGTTCAGGCTTTGTGTCACTCGGAAACAGTGCCTTTGTTGCCAAGGTAACAGTTCTGGGACAATGAAACTCAGAAGCAGAGAGCACCTTTGTCTTGGAATGGATGAAGAGTGACCCAGGCTGTCTTTGCTCCAGAGTCTGTTTGCATCTGCTGTAGAAACCTGCAGAAGGTTTCTTGATTCAGTATCTACCTGAACCTATTGCCCTCATAAAATAAAACCAGCACACCAAATAAATTTTAAATGGTACAATGGAAAAGCCACTTTGACTACTTCAGTTTTCCTGGGTTGCCAGGTTTTGCAGAGTTCTCCTGAAACCTTAGATAAACATAAAACATCAATGAAACATAGATCTCAGTTTCTAATCCAGGTTTGACTTTTTTTTTTTTAACTTTCTGTGAAGGTACGGCAGAAGATCTAAGTTGGGTAATCAGTGTAAATGATGTGAGATCAAATGAGTACCAAATTAATGCCCCTAATGGTGACCTTTCATGCTTTTACTTACTTTCATATACAGCCATGCATTTATGAGTCATTGTGTGCTTTTGTACTTTTTTGTATGGTTAATTTCTACAGGTACAATATGCTCACAAAGTGCAGGCAGTACAGCTCACAAACACTGGTGCCCATAGACTGCATATAAAAGATGGACATAGCCACCTTAACATCACCTATTGGCTTGTGTAGGCTACATTTTGAAGCTTCATGTTTAGTTTTATACCCATTACCATCTTAACTTTCTGGAGCCAGAAGTGGCCATGTTTAGACAAGAGGATGTTTATGAGCCATTAGTCATTAGCTAATGCTAGCAAGTTTGGTTAGCAAGCTGCATCTGTAAAATGTATGGATCCATTTCACAGACACAGATCCCAAATAGATAAATAAATAAATAAAATAATGGAATTTCACTCACAGAAACTGGAGCAAACTTTGTGCACAGGCTGTACCACCACACTGCAGGATATTATTTGTCCCGTTCAGTCACTGGAATTAGCAGAGGTAAAAACTAGCAGACTGCTATTGGCTGCAGCTGCCTGTGTCAGCAACTACACCACAAACATAAAGTCTTCATAAGAACTGAAAGATTCAAGTTGTCACTTAGTTCCCTGTGGAAGCTGGCCAGTCAGGACTTCTTTTTAAAGGATAGCTTTAATAAGACAGGAACTAAAATGGTTTGTTTGTTGGTTTGTTTTTTTTCTATTTCTTTTTTTTTTTTTTTTTTTTTTTTGGGACTATAAATCTACCCAAAACTACTCTATTGAAGTCCCACAACAATCTAGCCATTTAAAAGGTGCTGGCTTTTTATGCCTGCATTTTCAAGATTTCTGCACACTGCAGCTTTATGACTTTAATTTGAAATATATTTTTGCATGAGTAAGTGGGCCTTTCCCTAAATGTTGTGCCATGTCTAAAAAAGTCAAGTCACCTACTGTATTTTTAATTGTGAGAGAGCCATTGCTTTTACAGATACCACAGATGAACCAGCAGTGCAAAGGGCTATTTATTTATTTATTTTCTGCCCTTATTGTACTATTTAAGAATCGAGCTTACAGGCCACCCACGTTTTCTTTTCTGTGTTTATAATATTTAGAGGCAAAAGCAGAAAAAGCAAACCATTAGCTATGGTAATATTAAAATAATTAAATTCAAGTGAGTTTCCTAAATGAATTTATTCTAAATGTCCAACAAGACTCAGAGATTACAGCCCACTACAGGTAACCTTGTCACACTGACAAATCGAGGGAACATTTGCTCTTTCTCATGTACATTTAAGAAAGTTTGTTAATACAAGTTTGGGCAGAGCTGGTCTAGATAAAATTTGACTCCTCAGTTTTTTGTCTTTTATGTTCACCTCTCTCTGAATCACTTTATTTCACCATCCTTAATCTTTTTCAGATGATATCAGGTGAGCACCAAGAAGAGGCTGAGTAATGGAAACATGATCTCAAGAGATTCAACAGGTAAGGATGAGTCTGTTTTTTTCTTTTGATCATAATTCAGAGGGATATATGATTACACACACAGTGTTGTCTTATTATAAACACTGGCAGTTGCTATAAACAACCAGAGTATGGTATGTTCACTAAACAAGCAGAGGAAGAAGTGGTTGTTCACATATGTGAGAGACATGATCAGGGTGGTGCCACTGGATTCATGCCCATGTTCTTGCTTCTTTTTTTTATTGTGTAACCCAAGTCATGACAGTACAGTAAAGAATGCAGGGGCACAGAGATATCACTTCAAACACAACTTCTCTCAGGAGCCTCAGATCCTTTCAGTGGAACTGAATGAAGATATGCTTTGATGGCCCACCACAGAGTCGGTGGCTTTCAAAGAAACCTGTTGATGGGATTGTGCAGGGCAACCAGCCACTGAATGAGTGGTACTGTATGAGCGTGCCTCTCAGGATAGTCGTGGGTGTTCTCAGTGGAGGTCAAATCTGCTTGACCTCAACATGAGTAGTCATTTTCTGTGGATTTTTGGCTTGCATTATCTTTTTTTTTTCCCTTCTCTTCCATCGTGTTCTCTCACCAAATGAAGGGGAACTGTGTATGGATGGCAGGGTGCCAGCAGACAGGTACAGTAGATGTGCTGATGAGGGAGGGTGATAGTGGCTGGCTGGCCTCAGTTGCAGCCCCAGGCAGAGAGAGGCATACACAGGCAGGCTGAGACTTAGAGGCAGGTTGGGACCTGGAGCTGTATGCTGATGTTCCTCTGCTGGCTCTGCTCCAAGGTGAGGCATGTGAGAGAAACGTGGGAAGGGAAAATCCAGAATGGAGGCCAGAAGAGATACACAAATCAGGTAAAGGAAGACTGTTTTCCTTTACCTGATTTTCAAAAACAAACACTAACAACTAAAAATAAAGGTAGCTAATAACATATGGTGGAAAAAAAAGGCAGAGAAGGGAGTAGGCGTATGAAGAAAGAGCACAAGAATGAGGCTATACTGTACGCTGATGGAACGTGACTCCTCACAGGTAACCCAACTCAGTGGTGCAGACAAGCAGAAAGAAGATAGGAAACACTGATAGATGACTACTTATCATCTGACATGTTCCTTCCCCGGGCAAAAAACAGGCAGGGCAGGCCCGTCCTACCACTTTGCTGCCATGACAAACGCAGGGTTGAGTGGGTGGTGGACAATGTAATGTAATTTTGTGGAGGTTAAGGCAAAGCCTGGGTTGTCAAGAGGCCACACGTCTGTATTACATCATCTTGGGTTAAAAGCAGATGTTGTAGCCAGATTAACGATGAGAAATCAGAAAATAGAAAAGAATATTCACACAAACAGCTGTTCGTGTGAATATTAAACAATTTCCTCATCTTTCTATCTTTAATCTTAAAAAATAAAAGACAAGCCTTTCTAATGAAAACTTTTTGGCCTCTTTTTTTTTCCTTGTGTGAAAAATAATTGGCTTCATTTGCCTGATTAGCTGGCCTGGTAATTTGTATCCAAAAAAGCTGTCTGGATTTAGCCAACCCTCATAATGTGATAATTTCAGCTGTGAATGAGGCTCTGGGTATTTCTTCTGTATGAATTCTCAGGCCCTTTTGTGTCAGACGTTTTTTGAAAGGAGCCAAATCTCTTCCACTAAAGACATCAGTTGAGCAGGAGATGATGTTAATCAGTTTTGATATTTTAGTAATTTATAATTATTTGACTTAAATTCATAAAATATGTACTCCACATTTTAAGGAAAACTTTGCTATAAAGTATCCTATACCTCTATTTTTTCTTAAGTATGGGTATGAGAAATGTGTCAATATTCAAGTAAGGGGTTTTGGGCTCCAGTCAGTCATTAGTTTCTGTATTATGTTTCCAGGATCATACTAAATCCCGGTTTGGACTGTGGACCAGCATGCTCTGAAGCAGATGTTTGCTCCTGGCACGGCTGCCGACAACATGAGCTCCTTCACTGGCAATCTAGCTCTCAGGATTCAGTAAGCAGCGTGAACTTGGAGAAGCTATGATATAAACTCAGCAGGACAGTGAAGTGTGTTTTGCTGCTGAGACATCATGGAACAGATCAGTCAGCCCCATCTGGAGAAGTGCTCTATAGAAGAATCGTATATTTACCATAGATACTTTGATGGATCATCATGTTGTTTGACCTTCTTTTTTTAATTTATTTTACTTTAAATTATATTATTAATTTATCTATGTATCTTTGCTTTTTAGAGTTTATTCACACTGTTGCTAATGAAGTGTATTTACTGTGTTATTCTGGAAGTGCCGGAACTCTACAGGCAAATGATTGGATGTGATGTTCGTTTTTTATGACTATTTTCTAAGCTGGAGACAGCTCTTACACCATCATAAGAAAGTTTATCTAGGGATGGGCACAACAGATATCTCCTACTGTGTAAAATGAATTAATCCGAATGTGACCGAGATTTATCAGATGAATTACTCAGTCAGTGGAAATGAGATTTTTATCTTCTAATTGCAGCCACAAAGAAGCCATTGTCATCAAGGTGTTGATTAATGTAAACCAAAAACTCTCCTTCTGACACAGCATTTTACTGTGACACATTGGCAGCTTGTGCTAATTTCAGTTAATAATCCTGTCAAGCTGTTAATTCTCATTATGATTTATGACTCCTTAACTTATGTTGTTTTTGTTAAGCCCTGTTAGCAGAAATAAAATGGTGTATCCAAGCTGCTGTCTGTTTGTTGTGTCATTCCAGATGTCTGAGATAACTGATTGGATGTTTCATTGGTGTTTGTTATGTGTTTGCTGTTACTGTTAGTCATGCTGGCTTCATTACTAGTTAGGCCAGTACGTGCTAGTCTGGTACTTGTGGAATAAATTGAGGTGTATCATTCTTTTTGTTCAAAAGGAAGCAAGATAAAGGTGAGGTTTACAGTTAAAATGTAATAATGTTACATTTAAGCGAAGGCAGTTTGTATCAGGTTTATCGGCAATCACAAGATTTTATTTCATTAATACAAATTTAACTTAAAGGTATATTTTCAGTTGTTATTGCAATGTATAAGTAAACGTATCATTTACTATAATCACAAGTATTTTGTAGAAGTAACAGTAAAAAGATGACATCATGGAAATTTGTGTTGCTCTGCTGACTTTACTTTCTATAAATGTTACATGCATGATGTTGATGGAGAAGTGCTTAATGTCACAGTATAGGTCAACATGGGTCAAAATGCAGGGAGTTTTCAACCATATTGTGGATAGAAATCCCCACATGTCCCTCATCTTATCCAGAAAAACACTGTTAGTGCATTTATTGTTTTCGGTTAGTCTTGGTGAGCTCAGCAATTGAGCAGTGACTTTCCATTCAACTGTCTTTCACTGTCATTTCAGCTGTGATTCAATAAGGTCTGGTTCAGGGTGGGTGGGTGCATGGGGGGTTACATAGGTGCAGGAGTGCATAGTTGCTAAGGGTGTAATTATTCCTCAAGGGGTTACTTATTGTTGTTTTTCCCTCGGCGATAAAACAAAGCTGACTGGGCAAGTTCCATTGCAGTTTGTTCAGGCTTTTATTCTAGTGCTTGACAACTTGTCCCAAGCATCATAGGAATTATATTAAGAATCAAATCTGAGGTGGATGAGGTCACAGCCATCTGAAAAAAGGACGGGGGGGTGAAGGACCCGGTAGTAATGTTTTGGAAGTTGAGCTTCGTGACATCTTTATGGCCCTGCTTATGTTCAGCAACATTAGCATGTCCACAATGCACTTCTCTGCTTGTCTGCCTCCCCCGTTTTACTCCCCTCCCTTTTCTCACACACATACACATTTACACAACTCAGGGGGAAAAATGACCTCTCGGCAGCTCTCAATTCACTGCACTTCTATAGCCTTGAATGGACCGGCTCAACAAAAGGTGACATAATTTTCTCAGGGTTTGATTGGCCCCCTCCATGCCACAAGATGACATCATGCAAGCCTCCCCCTCCAACACTCTACTGCCACCTCCAGCACTATCACACAACCCCCTTCCCCCCCTCTGTTCTTGGATGCTGGGTTACCAAGACAACAGAGCTAGGCCCAGGCCATGGGGCAGGACTTGGCAGTATATTGCAGCTTGGCTGCCCATAATAAGCTCAGGCAGTGTTGCTGTTGTGTTTGTGGTAAACAGTCTTGGGAAATGATACGGGGGAGACGGGAAGAAGGATGGGATAATGATAGGTTCCCTTTTCATTCCACCTCTCCTCTTCATGGAGTATTTATGTAACTATCAGCGTCAGGAAGTATTTCAGCAAGAAGTGTCAAGTCACAAAACCTTTGATGTCAAGATTTGTGTCAGCCAGTGAACTCTTACAACTTGAAGCTTCCACATGTTTTCTGGTATAAGGTTCACTGTGTGTCTTCATGTAGCCCACAAGCCATGGGTAATTTTCTGTAATTAATCGATTGACTGAATAATTCATGCCTATGCAATATGTTCTATTTTTGTACTTCTTGCTTGTGTGCATGTTAGTATATGTACTCAGATTTTTTTTTTCTTAGAAAATGAAGGTTTATTTATGAAGCTGTGTGCAGTAACTGGTCGTGTTCTTCATTTCATTTCATTTCAGGTCTGTGACATCATGTAACAGATCGTACGTTCTCACGCAGTGTCAGATCCAGAAGAGCTGCTGGCTGCCTATAGCTCAGCTCAGGAAAACCTGTGTCCCTATCTAATAAATGACACTTTTTAAACTGGTATGCATCCAGAAATATTACAGCCCCTGTATACCAGACTATCACACACATACAAATGACCATTTCCCCTTGGAATTGTCATTAATGAGGATAATTTGAAGGAGGTTGACATATAGCTCAGAGCCAAACCTTGTTGGTTCCAAACTCTCCTGCAGCATTGATGCCTTTCAGCACGGTCCAAACCATTTCCTCAAATTGGAGCTGTATCCAAAAAAAAAATGACACAATTACCACTTGGTCTTGGAGAGGGTCCGTGCTTCATGTTGAACATTACATATTGCACTAAAGAGTCATGCGTGACGCATGTGCTTCTGCCGGTACATATGGGTTTAAAAGTCAATATAAGATCACTTTTTTTTCCTCCTTTCTATACAGGTTATACTTTATCTTGCCCATCATGCTAAATCTCTTACCCACTTTAAAGTGCTCCTCTCTTTAGTTTTCATGCTTTGCCTTTCTTGTTCCCTGTGGTGTGATGTGATTAACTGTGGTGAACAGGGTTGGCCCCTTCTTGGACTTCCTTGGACGAAAGCAGCTTTAGTGGGTTTTTGAGCTTGGTTGAACACCGACAGGGTATCGGTTACCTCTGGCACGCTGAGGATGCGTGGGCTCCCAATGTCCATGACGTCGATCCACTCAGCTTTACTTGCAAAAGAGAAGTGGTGGGAATCTGCTATACTCTGCCTTTTCTCCTTATTTTCCACAATTTTTTTGTTTTGTTTTGTTTTTATGGAGAGAACCTATTTTCCAACAGGTTTTCACATGTCATGGAATTTACCTTGAGTTTATTATGGCTGTATTTTTCCAAATAAGAAGTTGATCAGTGCATGAACTGCAAACTGAGAGTGACATTAAGGTAATATACATCCCAAAAATCATAAGACACACAGCAGTGCTGCTAGTTTAGTCACAGTGACAGCCTTGATTGGCAGGGTGACATAGATGAGGTGGGTGCATGGCAAACCATCCTTTAGTCTGGGCAAGCACCATCTCTCATCCTCTCCATCACTCGCCTCTCTCACTCACTCCTAATCCTCATTGAGAAGGAGAAGGGGAGACTCGGTAAGCAGGAGAGGATGAGGAGGAGGGGAGCAACAGAGCAAGCCAAAGGCTCCACTGACATCCATGGGAATCTGCAGATCCATTCAGTGGTAATTATCAGCATCAATGCAGAGAGGCAGTGGCAAGGCGAGGGGTGGGGGCAAGGGGTGTGGGAGAGTTTTGGGGGTGGGATTGGGTAGAAGGAAGGGGGTTGGGGGACGGTCTGTCAAGAGTAGAAATAATGGTGTAGATCCAAGAGTGAAAGTGAGAGAGGCGCTGAATTAGAAAAGATTGTGGGTTTACTTTCAATTATGGTAAATATGACGTGAGCCTGACCTTATGAGCAAAAACATGTTGATTCAGAGCAGCATTTCCCTTTACTTCTCTGGAGAAGTGATTACCAGAATATATATTAGTAATGGACATTTTGTCTCTGATTAAGTCACTTGTCTTTTTTGTTTTTGGTCACACATCTGGATCATTGCTTTTGTTCAATTACTGTCAGTGGGGATCACTTGTTTACTTACTCTTAAGCTAAACCATTAATCTTGTTTTTTTTATAGTTCTCATATCTCTCCTAAGGGCACGTGTATATGAAAGATTTTAATTTTTCATGAAAGTACAGTACAGTACATTTTAATGGATGTTTTAGAGACAAAAAGAATGCATGGACATGTATGAGCCAGTGCAAAATGAAGGAGCATGGTAGATATTCTCAAGTCCAGGATGCCAACCCTCTGTACCCCTACATCATACATCACTCTGACAGGCCATTTCACTCCTGGATTCAGAATTCAGCCTGAGAAACCACCTCAAACACTTTGGGGTTGTCACCGCATGGTGAGAACGTCACTCCCAGCCCACTGAACACCACGTTTGAACTTTGGCCAGTTGGCAGATCCACATCCATCCAGCTAAGGAAATTATGACAAATGATTTTCATTCTCTCCCTTTTTTTTTTAAACCAGAAATCTGAAAATTTTCCAGCAGAGGGAGATTCACCGCGTCAGCTCTGAGTGACCTTTACTGGCTGATAAAGAGGAAGAATCTGATTTAAATGGAAGACACTAAAATTTTTAGAGGTCATTTTTCTCAAACAGTGTTGTTCATTTCTTTTCTCTGTGAAGGAAAGGTCAAGTCAAAGGTCAGGTCAGCGCTTGTCTTCTTCGTTAGAAGGTCTGGTGATACTCTGGAGTTTACCAAAGGAAACACTGTCAGATAGAGATGTCTCATTATACCTCTGGTGAATTTAGAAAGATGGTGTCAACCTGTCAGCTGCAAGGATAAATGATGTCTTAATATGAAGCTGTCAGAAAGAGGTATCGCAGTAAGTTTGCAAAATTTGGTGAGAATCCTCAGAAAACAAATGTACTAAGGTAAAACTTCTCTTAAGAAATATGTGGCAAGCTAGGGTAAATTTAAAATTCCCCTAAAAGCAGATGTATTCATGTGCTGACGTTATACTTTTTTTTTTAAATAAACTAACACACTGTCTGACCCTGGAGAAAAAACAAAAACACCAAAAAAGCAAATCCCCCCCTTTTTAAATCAAAGAAACACCACAGTCAGATGCCAGATAAAGCATTTTTTTTTCTTTTTCACAACTCACTCATCATATCTGGGAAAAATCGCATACTGTACTGTACAAAAAACAAATAAACAAAACAAAAAAAACATGTAAAAAATGCTGCCTCAGGTCAGCGTACCTCATCATTAGAAGTTAATTTTGAAGTTGTTATATTTAGTTTTTAAGACTGAATTTTCAAATGTGTAAACCATCTGAAGGAGACTGATTTGTGATAATACTGGTCCAAAGTTGCAGTTGTGTGGTTACAAAATATACCGGGGTCTCATTTTGTTGCACTGACCAATGTGGCAGTTTGCTGCCTCCCACACTGCAGGACTCCTTTGGTCAGGGAAAAGGAGTGATCCTTTTACACACAAACACGCACAAAGTTCCTTTTTACAGGTGGTATTTGAATTTCATTTCCTGATGTGTAAAGCTAACAGAGAAGTGAGGAGCAACAAGAATTCACACAGCAATCAATCACAATGATGGCACAAAGAAGACAGCAGTGGTAGTGCCACGGTGTGCAATTTGGTTTCTTATTTGTCCTAAACTTGCTCCTTTATATGCAGAGGAAAATCCTACAATGCACTACGAACATTGCACACACACTTACACACATAGCCAGTCACTTTGCCAGATAAGACCTGTCATTCCTGTGTCTGGGCTGGTCGATAGCCATCAGCTCTGAAGGTACCTAGCCCTTGTTTACACAGCCAGTGAGGCCCTCAACACCAACTGCTACACCCCACTTCACCTGCATCTACACCAGGATATCTGTTGTACAGCCATGTTTGCACCTGTCCAAGGAAATCACAGATATGGAAAAAAACAATCCCAGCCAATCCTGCCCTTCCTTCAACAAGGGACCGTGATGTACTCTTAACAAGAAGGCTTATAATATGCTCATAATGCTGAAAAGCAAGAAATATGCTAAAATAAATAGTATAAAGCACTCTAATGACTCCTGTAAGGCTTTACATTCTTGTAACTAAGGGATAATAATACCAAACAGGGTAAAGGTTAAATCCATGATGCATTCTGTGTGTGCAGAAATCAGAGGAATCTGACACAAATTTAGACCTGCTTTAATCTTGAAACAGAGGATGTGAAAATACTGCAGACTCAGGGTTTTTCTTCCCTTGTGTTTGTATTTCAAAGGCAGCTTTGTCTTACTGTTCATCCTGCTTGAAATGTAGCCCAGAAAGTTGGTGTTATGTGATCTTATCAGAGAGACCCAAAATGTTCCTTTACTCATTAGAAATTCAAAACGCTCCCTATGAAAACTCTAAGGTCAAAACCATTTAAAATTCTTATTCGTTTTTAAAATTTTGAAAACAAATTCACTCCATGCTTCACAGCACAGCATGGTTTTTCTTGTTAAACAATGTGTTAAACAATAATGACATTATGCAAAGAAAGTAGGGATTCCACTTTAAGAAACACTACAAACAATAAGTACCTTTAACGCTCTGAAATTAGTGGACATCTTAAAACTTTCTATGGTGACACTCTAATGCTCTCCAAATTAAAATGCAAATTTCACATCCTATCAAATCATGAATCTACATTTTCTAAACATCTGTAAAATGTGTGGCTATGACTGAGCAATTCAGTTTACAAAATGATGTTAGTTGGCTGAGCTGCTCCCCAGAGTTTACTTTTCCTGCAGAAACAAGTATGGGTTCACACATTTAAGGAAAATTTATTTGGATGGAGAAAAGCATTGCACTGACCCTCTTCCAGTCAGTTAGCGTTCTGGATGAAATGCAGCAGTATCATGTCAGTGGCAACATAGAACACTTATAATACAATCTGACCAGGTACTACAACCTATTTTTTCACTCCAAAAGGCAAGACCCTGTTAATATGGATGTCTCATGTGATACGTTCATATGTTGTGCAGGGACATACATCAGTGTCTGACAGTGAGCAGGGTTTTAAGTTTGTTGGGGGATTTTTCCAGCAGCTGGCTCATATGCCCTCTCTTTGGGGCTGTGTTTCTATAGGAGAGGAGGATCCGTCTGAGTGTCTCACAGCCTCTTCTTAACATGTGGTTGCAAGTCTCTTGTGCCATAAAGCTACCTACAGTCACTTCTAATTTTGTTTATTGTTGAGCCTGAGAAAATGTAAAAGGCTGTATTTGTGCATGTGCTGCTTTGTTTATGTGGTTCTGTCATGTGTTTGTAATGTAATTTTTGGCACTGAATGATTCAGCTCTTTTTGTGAAGTTTCATTGTGCTCGCTGGGATATAAAAAGCATTCCCACGTTGAGCCCTCCTGAGAATGGCTATTAGCAAATAGTCCCATCTCCACCTGAAACAGCTTGAATGACACTGTCATCTTTGCAGGTTATTGTAATTTGGCACCTGTTGGGATTAGGCCCAGTTTCTCATGGCATACAATATAATGCAACTAACTTCTAGAACTCATTTTAGTGTGTGAAGGCACTCTAACTGAACTCCTTTCATTGTTTGCTTTTTATGCTGTGAGAAAGCAGCATGCTGACCATTGAAGCAACCCGGTTTCACACCACTTTGCAACCAATTGATCCATCTCTTAATATCTAAGAGACCAAATGGTAATTCAGTCTGATTTGCTGCTGAAATTTGCTTGACATATAATGAGAATCACACCATTAAATTCCCCTCAGTGATGTCAAGCTGTTTTTCCTGTTTTGATGTGGTTTACTCACACTTTACCCCATCCATTTGAGGCACCTGGGAACTCCCCAGAAAGAGGGAAAGCAAGAGATGAACTTAATCAGTAAACATAGGGAAGTAACAATGACCTTATGGTGTAGACTGGGAAAAAAGAAAAAAGAAAAAAAAATGTCAGCTTAGCTATCTCAAAAATCCCTCCAGTATAGCAATGTGCTAAGTGTTTAAGTGTTTACAACCAGGGGATGTTGGAGTTATTTAGCAATGGACATGGGAGTGAAACTGTGGCTTTACAGCTCGGGCCAAGCATGATTAGTGTGATGGCCATAATGACAGTGGTGATGGTAGTGAGGTTACCAAGAGGTTATGATGGGCTGAGGAAGAGCCAGAGTTTATTGCCACTGGGGGGAGTGCATTGCATTTATTAGTTTTCAACACCAGAACCTTTTCAGAAATTGGCATAACCATTGAAGACATTATCTGTAGTTATTTTATGGCACTACAGGAAATATTAAAACTCAACTTTTATTGGGGAAAATAGGTTGAAATGAACATAAGAAAATGCTTGGTATGATTGATAGCAAAGAGTGTGGGATGGATGGGAGTGATCGAGTGCCTTGGGACTGGAGCACATCCTGTCAGCTGAACTTCCTCTCTTTTTCTCTCTCCTTCCATTCAATGGTCTTCTAAACAGCTGGTGCTCACAACTGCATGCAGGGCGATGTGTGGGTTGAAGGGGTCTCTCTTCAGGATCTCCAGCTGAATCGGGGCTCAGCCTAGAAAAGTGCGCTGGGGTTAGCTGACCTCGTGGCCCCTGGGTTAACCTATCAGCTTCATTTCTCCCCAGGGTCAAGCCCATAGCCATATTGAACACATTAACCCACTGACCCGCTTAGGACACTTCATTTTCACTCAGTAGCAGCAATGTCTTTTATACACACTGATTTGCAAATAGCATGTAACTTAAAATCTGAGATATGATGAATAACAAGTTGAGGAAGAAGGGGTCCCCTTGCATGTGAGCAAAAGATCTTAGCATTGCTAGTGGACGGGGCAGTTTAGGACATAGCCACACTAATTGCAAGCTCAAAGTCTGTTCAGCTAGACTTAGCAGTAACTGTTCAGCAGCTCCTGATTGAAACTGAAGGCTGAGTTTCCAGGCCTGCAGGCCGCAGGGCTGCCAGGCTGGTCAGGTGGAAGGCTTGGGGCTGGGTGACTATCACAGGGTAGCACCACTCCTCCCTCAGCCCCTGATCTGCCCAGCATGCGCAGGACTTAGGGCCAAAGCCGGGGATTATCTCCACTGCACTTCCACCTCTACCACCCACTGCCTCCCTGCAATGCAACACCATACTACTCATACCTCACCTCCTTTCTTCCATCCCTTCTAACCTGACACCAGACAGGTCACCCACATGCACGCATACACTGCAATCTCGTTGTCAGTACTCAACATGTTGCATTATGCTTTATGCTTTATGCTTTAGCAGCAGTGAATTTAGAACAGTGTTCCTCTTTCTCTCACGCTCATAGTCACTGACCAACTGATCAACAGGCAGTCACTTAATTAATAACAAATTAACAGATGAATTAATAACAAACATCTGCCAGTGCTGCTTGAATACTTGACCTTTATTGTTCCTTACTATGTAAAACTCCCAGTGACAGACAGGAAACAATACTCGTTTTTCGTGTTCTTTCTTAATGCCTCCTTGGTTACTCACCCACACACTCACTCATCACTCACTAATCAACTCAGACAGCATCTGCAAAGAGACATAATGTAATACTGACATATAAAGATAAAGTCTTATTATGGCTGTGCTGAAAGACTGAGTAGACAAAATTAATGTCATAATTTTGGATGCCTTTTCTGTCATGTGGATGTAACTCTTAGTAATTGCACCTGTATTCGTTTTTGGTGTCACTTTAATTGTGTAGACTACAGTGTTAATTAATTAATTCAATTAATTAATTAATTTTACAGCACTTTATTGTTTTATCTGTAACGTTTAAGTTACTTATTAAAAACCCTTCCTGCCTGTCACTGTTTATAATGTGACTTGCTCTGAGTAACGTGCAGTAACGTGAGTAATGTTTTTCTGTGTTGGCGTTTATTATAGAAGATAATTTGCCCACTGCCCGGAGAGATTAGAGAACACTACGGAACAATAAATAAGGGTTACATAAATTTATCTACCTGCATCCATGAACATTTCTTTAATGTTAATTTTGCATTAAAAGGTAGCGCCAGAGCCTTTTAATATGGTTTGCATGATTAGATAGATCCTTCTGTTTGTTAAGAGTTAAGGACTGATCCTTTTTTGTGAAAGAGATGACAAAGGGAACCAAAGGCCTCTACCTTACTCTCTGTAGGGCTTCTCTCCACATGACACTGTTTTAAAGGGAGCTTATGTTTCATTTCCTCATAACTCATTGCCTACTGTGTGCTCTATATCTCCCCTGGTTCTTCCATTCTCTCTCTGTGCTTCTCTATCTGTTTAACACAAATAAGATGGCCATATCTCCCGAGTAGCTCACACACTAACGAGCTGCATCTCACTCATTATGTCATGTATGAGTGCTGACAAGCATCTAGCTTCTGTGTGGGTTGAAAAACAAGCAGTAGCTGAACAAGATGACTACTGATAGAGAGACACTACAACAAATAAACCCTCACAGTCGGATGACATCAGTCAGCCTGTGGCTGACCCTGCAATGCTGCAACAAAAGGTTGGAGAGATAAAAAAAAGAAAGAAAAAAAACATTGGTTTTATCAAACATGTAAAAGGAAGTGATAGAGCTCTGTTTAGGAGACAAAGGATGAAGTGAATTACCTCATTATGTTGGAATAGAGATGTATCTCTTGAAATGATTCAATTTTCTTCTTTTTTGCTGTTGCTTGGGTTTATTTCCTTGGCTGTCTTTGAGGGTTTACATTAGTGATTTGTGTCTGTACTACCAATGCAGGCCAAAAGCTGTAGTGTTGCAGCTGTGGGGTGGGATCCACTTGGCATGATGACATACTTTCTGTCTTAAAGCCGAAGTCAGAGAGATGTGCACCATTCCCAGCGCATTTCTTTGCATGGTGCTGCTGATGTAAAATGATATGAAAAAAAGATTTTTGCTGTATTGAAAGACAGGTTCAGAATGGCTTTGTACCGTTCTTTGTGTTCAGTTTTAGACTAGATAAACAAGCTAAAATGGCCTCCAAGAAAGCAGATATGTACTGACATGTTTTCACAAGGTCTGGCTGCTGCAGACATTGGCTCAGTCCCCACGATAGAGGTGCCAGTGAGCATATATGCGTGTGTGTGTGTATAGAGATGCTTATGTTTCTTAATAGGGGATGGAGTGACAAGGAGCAGCGTCAGCAAATGATGGGCCCGATGCCAGATGAGATAACAACCCTGTTGAAAAGATTTTCTGGGTAATGTGGCAATAGTAGCAGTGGAAACAAT
>VUQI01040727.1:0-12215 GCA_015106735.1 Paratilapia polleni | reverse complement strand
AGGAAGATGGATGGTCACAAGCCATCAAACAAAGCTGAGCTGCTTGAATTCTTGCACCAGGAATGGCATAAAGTCACCCAACAGCAATGTGAAAGACTGGTGGAGAGCATGCCAAGACGCATGAAAGCTGTGATTGCAAATCAGGGTTATTCCTCCAAATACTGATTTCTGAACACTTCCTAAGTTAAAACAGTAGTAATGTGTTGTTTAAAAATGAATATGAACTTGTTTTTTTTGCATTATTTGAGGTCTGAAAACACTGGACCTTCTTTGGTATTTTGACCATTTTTCATTTTCTGCAAATAAATTCTCTAAATGAAAATATTTGTATTTGGAATTTGGGAGTTATGTTGTCAGTAGTTTATAGAATAAAACAAAAATGTTCATTTTACTCAAACATATACCTATAAATAGCAAAATCAGAGAAACTGATAATTTTGGAGTGGTCTCTTAATTTTTCCCAGAGCTGTATTGTAGTTTGTCTTTCCTGACAAAACCAAGAATTTCTGGCCCTGAGCAATAAAGTGTTCTTTGTCAGTCGAACTGTATGGACTGTCACTCAGTCTTTGATTTGACCTGTGTATGTGTGCCTTTGCAAAATATGTACTCTTCATAAAAGTGTTGTTTAAAGCAGCAATACTACAAAGAAGACCTGTAGCATACATCCTGTATGATGCATTAAAAAAATGGTGATTATTGCAAAATGTCAGTTTGTTATAATAAAGCGCAAGTTGCTGATTCATGTTGAGTTATTGCTCATTTAGAAAAACTCTCAAAATTCAACAAAAAATCCAACTTGAACCCAAACATTTGAAAATGATTAAAAATGTTTCTGCATGAGGTAACAAGAGTGAGACCAAAGCTGATTACAGCATGAAAACTGCAAAATAGTGCCACCATGGACAGCAGGTAAATCTTTGCCACTGCAATCATTTGCTTTTTTCAGCAGGCATCCTGATTGTTTGCAAATCGCTTTAGCATGGAAATGCAAAATAAAAAAATCAAAACATTGTTTTCAACATCAGTGTTTATTTGATCAAAAATCAAAAAGAAAATTTATGCAATAACTTCAAAGTCAGAAATACAAAGAAAACTCCAAATGCAGTACTGCAGATTATTTTACTGTTAATAGGTATCATGTATATAAAAGAAGTAATGTTTAAGTTAAAATCGTATCTGCTAAAGTTCAGTGCCTTGCTCAAGGAAACCTCAGTGATAGTTGTGATAGCTGTTGGACAGAAAACCTTTCTGTTCAGTCTATTCAGTTCATGCTAAAACCAGCAAATTCCAAAACACTAAGACATTCAGTTGCTAATATATTTACCATTTGCATACCTTCATATTATTGGTTGCAATGAAAGAGAAAAAAAAAACATTCCAGAATTAAATGAAGCTCAGTAATATTTACAAAGAAAAACAAACTGCTGATAAATGTATTACCAATATTTGATCAAAGTAAATTACAGTGAGTTCTGTAGGTGATTAAAAGTGAGAGAAAGACAGGAAAAATCTTAACAGCCTTAAATATTAAACTGATTTAAGGAAGCTAAGGACACTGTTGCTCTGATACTTAATGTGTTTTGCAATGACTGCTGGTAAGAAATTTTTTCACAATTTATTTGTTGATCTTTTGAGTCTAATAGATGCAGATGCTGAGTCATTTTCTTAGCTCACTACACCACCATCTATATCACTGTGCATCTGTGAAAACACAAAATGTCAGCAGAATTGTATGGACCGTTACTCATTCTCAGTAATTCATTTTAATTTGATATGACCAAAGGAGCCCATTTTTACTGAGGTATAAATTCATTTGTTACAGACAATCTTGCCCTGAGATGTTTTGTAACCTGAAAATGTGTCAAAAAACTGGGCTTGAAGGCCTCATTTACTCTCTAAACCATACTTATAAATTATCTCTATCTGTAGTCAAAAAAAAATACAAAATTGACCACTTGTGATACAACTTCAATGGCGGGATGGTTTATTGAAAAAGACAAACTCAAAAAGCATAGAGAAGGTGCAAAGCGCTCTCCCAGAAGGTTTTGTGGTAAGCACGCAGAGTCAAACACAATCAAAGGCAGACACACACACCGGGCCCTCTGTGGCTCTCAATTTATTGAGTGGGGTCCACCAAGGCCACCCATTTTTTAAATTTCCACCCCTTGGTCTACCCTGGCAGGTGTTCAGAAAATCCAGTATTTTCCACTTTTCTCATTGTTTACTACCAGCAGGTCACTGTGACCTTCCAATTACTTATCCATCCCTCATGCTTCAGCTTTGCAGCTGGCCTGAGCGCTATCCGTCATCCACTATGTTCAAAGGAAAACATTTGGACATGACAGAAACATTCGATGATAACACAGTGCTCATCATACACACACATAATATTCAGCATAAAAACAGCAAAAGTACAAAGAACAGCAGTATTCATTCATTTGGCATGCATAAATAATTAATATTTATTACAGAATATTAATATAGATTAATACAGTTTGTTTTAGTAAAAAAAAAACTGTTTTAAATCCAATGAGACTCTAAAAAGAATCCAAACTATTTAACAATGACTTGAAGTTGAAATTAGTGCTTCTGCACAATATGAAAAACTTGAGACAAAGCTGATAGCAGCCTGAACTTATGAAAACTTGGCAAAAATAGTGCCACCATGGACAGCAGCTTTTTTTCTTTTTTAGCAAAAGCCACAAATGAGCATGCATCCTGATTTTTTGGAAATCACTGACTGAAAATACAAAATGAAAAATTATTTTCAATATCTGAGTTTGTTTGAAAAATCGCCAAATAGCCAAAGAGCTTTACCAAACTCAGAAAAGCACATAAAATAAAAAAACAAAAAAACAAAAAAGAAAACTGTTTAAGTTTTTTGTTTTAACAATCAAAACAAGCAAATCATCAAGAAATGCAGAGATATGGAGGTTTTAGCCATGGTCACCAGACATTGTGTGTTAATTCTGTATTTCATGGGTAAGTAAATTATGAGGGTTCTCGGTTGGAAGATGCATGTCATGTGATTAATAAATTGTATACTTATATTTACCCCCAGAAATGGACTTCAAAAACTTTGCAGTGGTGAATGCTACTTCAGTCAACAAAGACTCAAATGAAAGAAAAACAAAAATCAATCAATTATTTTTTAACACTTTATATCAGGCTATACATTTATATACATAATCATTAACGAGTGCTACACTTATTACTGCCCTATTTTCATGACTATGTTCTACAGCTATTAGGCCATAACCAAGAGTTTTCCATCAATAGTAAGTTCTTTTAGTGTCACTATTTGTGAGAAGTAGCTGGTGGATTTTGGAATAAGACACACTGTAGATCATTTATGCCACAAAGGAAAATGCAAGTTTTAAGAATTCAGCTTTTTCCTGGTACAGTTTAATATTTGCAAACCTGCATTGGTCCTCCTAAGGTATTTATATACTCTCTTTTATTAGATTTGATTAAACATCTCTGAAATTTGTCTGCTTGTGCTGACTTTATTCTTATGCAATACCACAAAATGGAAATCAAACATGTGCATCTCAGTAGACCTGTCTTCTATTTAATATGCTTGACTTGACTTGTCTAACCTTTGTGGGTTAATAAATATGAAACTACTAGTGAATTAGCTGTGAGCAAATCTCACTGAACATATTCTAAGTCTAAAAGAGAAAAGAGAAAGAGTTATTTAGACATTAGTAACTCTTGTACTTTTGTGTTTTGTCACATAACAGATTTTAAACAGTGTTTAAATGTGGTACTATGACATTACAAGGACTATTCTGAGCTTGGGCATCTTGATTGCATACAGTAATAAGCAGTAATTACAAGGTTATTGATTAACACTCTTAAGTTAATAGCCTAATAGTTGCAGAATATGGTCTTGCTGGATAAGGCCTTATAAGTGCTCTATAATGTCTAATACATAGTCAATAAGCTACTAAAATTAAGTTGAATAAGTAGCAGTTAATGGTAAATATATGTAGCCTATTATAAAGTGTTACCAGTTATTTATTGACATGTTGCTGACAGTGAGGAAAAGCTGAAAACATGTGAGGAGTCTTTGGCTGAAATGCCTGGAAATTAAAAATTTCAACCCTAGAGTGTTATTGAAGGGTATTACTGCACTTTTTCCACTTTTGTGAATTTTTTCAAAATTGTTTATTTTTATGTTGCAAATCAAGGTTAATGAAGTTACCATATATGTTAACATATGGTTAGGGTTTGGGTTGGGTGAGAGCGTTAGATGCCATGGTGTTATTATCTGTAACGTAGCCTGATCTTTGCTAATTGGCTGGGCCAAATCCATGTGGTTTCGTGACTTCATTAAGAGTGGAGGGGGAATTTTGGAAATGTAAAAGATATTTTTACAGAATATATTAACATTTTTTGATATAAAAAAAGCCATTTATATGTGTTATTATCATTTCCAATTTAGACTTCATCTCTAAAATGGAAAGTCATACAGGAATCTAAACAAACACTCCATCAGTGATTAGCCCCAGGAATACACAGGGCATAACCCCTAGAGCTGATTGCTCAACCCCCTCAAAACAGTGCTTGCAGTTCCACCAGATGAGTCACAGTGCATGTCACAAATGTCCTAGTAGTGACTCTCCAGTCAACATCGCTTAAAATAGTGCCAGGTCAATTTTTATGGAAGTCGTATCAAGCTTTAAAGACCAAATGAGGAGGGCAGGAAGTCAGAGATAGGAACAGTACTAAGAATCCAGCCATATACAGTATGTATGACCCGGTGCAGACTAAATGTTCTGTTTCTGAAACACTCACTATGTGACTGCTGTTATGTACAATGATTAACAAGCTGATTACAGCCTGAAATTGCCATTACAATCTTTTGCATTATAGAATTGAGACCGTAAATAAGTGTAAAACACACACATTCAAACACTATAAAGAGTTTATAGTATGTCTGCTGTGGGAGAAGGATTGAATACCAAGGAAATTCAAATAACCTTGTAATCACTTAAATGTGTACCAAATATGCATATTGAATATTCCTGTGTAATACTACTACTACTTGCAATAATTATAAAAATAATTGCATATACCTAACTATGAAAAAGGTCATAGTGCACATGTTAAGAGGCAAATGTTAAAGTTTAAGATTGTTCACTATACAACTGCACATCTTTTTTATATAATTGCAGTTTTGACTTTATCAGTTCAATAAATTATTTCAAGGGTGACATCTGGTAAAAATAAGCAATGTCATGCCTTTGCTGAGTAAACACTTCAACATTTTTCAACAATAACAGTTTAATACATGTACATAAACAGTATATGTATGCTTAAACAGAAAATAATGATTGCAAAAAGTAAAACAGTAAAAGGATTTTAACTCCTAAATGTGGGTTTACTTTAAAATATGTGTATAATACTCATGTATGTTTTATGCAAAGCAAGCAGCCATATATGTGGCTTAATACTTCTGTTTTTAAGTAAACACACTACAGGCAAAAACACATTTGAGATTCTGCTTCTTTTTGACTAATGGAGAGAAAATGTCAAAAAATACGTGTGTTTCTTTTACTAAACTTTCTCCTGGCATTTAGCCAAATTTCTTTATGTTTAATGAGATAATACCTATTTTACTTAAATATAAAAAGTAACATATATGCAAAAAGTAACTGTTAATTTAAGAAACCAACTGGGGAAGTTTCATCTATGAGTTACATTTTTTCAAATGAATTCTGGCCCATTAAATTTTTTTCATGGTGGCATAGATGCTGCTGCTATCAGTGGAAGCTCCAGAAGAGGTGGAGGAAACAGTGCCGTAGATCACTGGATCACCATCACGTTTAAAGTGAACCTGTGACAAGAGGAAAAGAAAGACAAAAAAATATACACACTTGCAGAAAAATAGATGTGGTCAGTCACTGGAAGTAGAAATTTACACGGCAATCAATGTGTTCAACAGACTGATGCCACCAGACTAACCAGTAAGACAACTTACATTATTATCAGCCTTCTTCATGTGACTGATGGAGCTGTAGGAGGCAGCATCTGCAGGATTAGCCTACACAGTGCATAGATTTTATGCTTATCTCTCTTAAAAACAAAATTGTCTATTAGAAATATTTCAAATAATTAAATTTCTTTTATAATCCTAGTGTGCATATACAGAAAAATGTATTAGTAGAGTATAATATATAGTATATTTGTATACAGTATTTTTCAAACATTTGAATTTCAAAATCATAGATGGTGTTAGCATTTCGGAAGGGTTCCTGCAGTTTCATTGAACTTGATCCCTGTGGTCTTGGAAGTACTTGTGAAGTGCTTAGAAATAATAACTAAAATAATATCTTCTCATTTTTCTTTTACTTTTTCTTTCTTTTCCTTTTTCATATTTAATTATTGAAACATACACTTTACAGGTTTTGGACATTTTTGCAGAACAGACTACTCAACACTTTAAAAAAAAAAAAGTAGAATCACCTCAAGAAACAAAACTTTTTTCCTCATATGTCAGTACATGAGTTGCAATACCCCTATAATGTATAGAGACCATTACTTATTTGGTGTGTCACAACATTTGCTTGTTTGTTTATTTACTTACTGTGATAATTCACTGTGGACCATATAGACATTTTGTTGGACATTAACTATTCTCAATTATTTATCCAGGGATGCCTGTTATGTACACATAATACATACACAAATGTTGATAAATCTCACAAGGGTATCAGTGCTGTAGAAAAAAATAGCTCTACAAAACTATTTTGCTTGAAAAACAGTAGTTATTGGATGTAACTTCAGTTTTACAGGCTTCACACGGGTCGTGTGGGGTCACCACATCTTTGTTCCGTGCTTTTACTTTCAATACTTAAAGTACATAATTATCACTTATTTTTTAATATAATTTTATATAAATAATAAATTTAAATGTATTTTATTTTTAAATATATACATTACATAATTACATTTAGTAACAGCTCCTCAATAGCATGCAAATTTACGCTGACTTAGGCCTTTCTGTGTTATTCTGCAAAATTGTCATTCTCTTTGATCTTCTACTACACTGAAAAAATAAATTAGATCCACTGTACAGTGTTTGTGTGTTTTTGTGTGTGTGTCATACAGCTACAATTTGGAGAACAAATACCTATGAAAAGTAAATAAATAAATAAGAAATGAGTGTAAATTTGCACTGGTGCATAATCTCACCCTGTCCTGACTGGTTCCCGGTCGACTGCATTGGTTCGTGCTCAGTTCCTGGACAAACAAAGTCTACTTACAGTTTTTCACTGAAAGCAATAGAAAACTAAAGGAATACTATGGACACAAAAGAAATCCAGCATAAAAGTCATCATAGTGTACAAACACGTGATTATTTAGTTTAAAAACTCACATTGGCACATGTCCTTGTTTTGTTTACTAAAAAAGACAAAAAAAAAGGACAAAATTAGGTACAACACTGAAAATTCAGCTGTAAAAAAAAACTCCCTCTTTTTTCTCATATATAAATTACAAATGTGCCATTCTCACTTTTACTTATCTTCCATGTGATGACTAACATCATTATAAAGAGTGCTGCAAACCCACCAGCTACAATGATCAGCATGATTTTAGACTGAACTGTAAAATTAATAATCAAAACAATGAAACATTACTTTATAATGAACCAGAATGCAACATGATTTATGATGTCTGTTGGCAGTATGTGAAAAAAAATGTGTACTGACCTGTGTTTGTGCATTCTTCCGCTGCTTGAGTTGGTTTAGTTGTGGTTGTTGTTGTAGTTGATTTAGTAATGGTTGTTATGGTGGGTGATTTAGTTGTGGTTATTGTAATCGATTTAGTCGTGGTTTCTGTCGTCTGGGATTTAATTGTGGCTTTTGTTGTTGATTTATTTGTGGTTGTTGTAGTTGAATTAGGTGTGATTGTTTTGGATGATTCAGGTTTTGCTGCTTTTGTTGATGTTGATGTTGTTGTTGTTGTTGTTGTTGTTGTTGTTGCATTTGTTGTGTTCTTTCCTGAAAGATCACAAAATCCAAACAACTGAGAAAATATCTGATACTGACTTTTACAATCTAGAAATATACAGATACAACAATCAAACAGCAATTAAATGAGTTCAAACTGTTTATCATGTTCTGAACATATATATCTGCGCTATTTCAGTAGATATTACTTCATATTTAAAGCATTGTATTGGTTTAACCATGCCAGCAAAATGCCCATAACAGAGCTAACAAATCTCCTTACTGAAGGGATCAAGGGTTAAGGGGTTTCATTTAATTTGTTACACTTCATGATGTTTACACCTTTCAGGTGTCAACATAGAGCAAGATTGGATACAGAATTATTGCAATATTTGAGTATACTCTAACAAAACAGAAAAATAAGAGAATCTGTGACTTTTTCTGATGATATGAACTGCCTGAAGATGTAAGGATAAACATCTTCTGGTCAGATGTTCTTTATAACCAGTGAACAGTCAGCTGTAACATTCTGTATGTCTGATTTGACAACCTGCCCATATTCACACACTGGTACTGCTGCACTGTTTCCTAAATACCTGAAGAGCTACATAAAGTACTGATGAAAAACTGATAAAGTTATTATGAACAATTTTTCCATTTGTACAAGGCAAAGGGACATCACCTCCGTGTCTGGTAGTGGTGGTGGAATTGGATGGTGGAGTTCCTGCTGCTGAGAAATGACAAAAAAAAAGTTAATTCTGAATACGTAACTTTAGATTCATATTCCAAACTTTTCATGGTTGAAGAAGAGACTAAACTTATCATGGTATAAACATATAGCATCAGTATCCGAAACAGAAATTTAAACCAATTTTCTTTTCTGTCTCCTGTTCCTAAGCTCTTAGCTCTAAAAAATCTCTATACTTGTGCATCATAAAATTGCAACTGTATCAGTATGGTTTAGACATTTGTCTTACAAGAGAAAGATCCCCAGTTTGAGACCGGGAGGAGACACTAATCCCTTGGGGGTTGCGTCAGAAAGGGCATAAAGCATAAAAATCTGCCAAATCAAAAAAGCAAAGCTACCTGCTGTGGTGACCCTTGCAAATAAGGGAGCAGCCCAAAGTAGTTTTGTTCAGTGGCTTTACATTTAACTTCATCACAGTAACCATAATTATTGGAATGTCTGAAAGAGTTCAAGTTAAAAAAATTATGATAGAAATACTTACTGTTAATAACAGACAGAAAAATTTTAAAGTCTGACTCTTGTTTTCCTGATCTGAACTGTCTGCAGGTGTAATAACCATTATCCTGTGATGTGACCTTCTTTATAACCAGAGAACAGTTCGCTGTAACACTCAGTCTGTCTGATTTAGCTGTAGCATTATTGTGAATCTTCCCATATTCAAACAGTGCCACTGCTGTACTGCTTCCTGAATCACAGAAGAGCCAGGTAGTACTGTAACAACTATCATTGAAGTCTTTTCCATTTTGACAAGGCAAAGTGATTTCATCTCCAACGCTAACAGACAACCTGGTAAAGCAGTATGGAGTGCCTGCTCCTGAGGAAAGAAGAGAAATGCAAAAAACAAACAAAAACCAAACTTAGATAAAAGTAAAACTTTTTTCTTCATACTTCATTAGTGTTTAAAAATGTACATGTCTGAAAAATGCTCTAAGATCACCAAATCATACAGCATTATTAGTAAAATCAACACAGATTGTTGATTGTTTTTTAAATTATATGTTTCCTTAACTGACTTCCACACTGACATCAAACACAGGAATTTGAAACAATTTCAGTTCAGCCATTTTACTTTATTCTTTTGTTTTCTGTTTCCTGCTCTCACATTTCTAACTGTAAACGTATTTGCACTCATGCCTCATAAAAATGTAACTGTCAGTAGCTTTACATTTCCTCATTGTGATCCTGGATTATTACTGTAATGTTTGAGACAGTTCAAGGTGAAAACATTATGATAGACGCACTCAGTTATTACCAGACAGATTGACCTGAGAGTGTGTAACTAGTTCTCCTGATCTGAACTGTCTGCAGGTGTAAAGACGAAAATCCTCGGCTCTAATCAGTCAAACAGTGTTACTGCGGCTCTGTTTCCTGAACCACTGAAGATCCAGGTAATGCTGTCACATCTATCATGGAAATCTTTTCCATTTTGACAAGACAATTGATTTTATCTCCAGCTCTGACAGTTAATGTGGAATTGAGTTGAGTTACTACTGTTAAGAAAAAAAAGAGAGAAATACAAAACATGAACCTAAATAAAAGTACAGCTTTACGTTCATAATGTACTTAATGTTAGGTACATGTTCAAAAATGTGCATTTGAAGACTCCACTAAACTCACTATGGTAAAGGCACAAAGAAACCACGTCAGTCTTACAGCAGTGCAGAACTGTCATATTTTTGAAGATATATTAAATGTTTCCTTACCTGCAAATGGAAGCATAAGTATCACAAACACAGAAACCATTTTGAATCCGGCCATTGTGCTTCATTCGCTTGTTTTCTGTCTCCTGTTCTCACGTTCTTAACTTGCAAAGTCGCTACCCGTGTGTCATACATATAATGTCCATCTAGCCTACTTCCGTCATTTCACCAAAGTGTGACTTCATTGGTTGTTTTTAAATGTAGGCGGATCATCTCATTAGATTATATTTATCAGTTTTCATATGTGTGTAATGAGAAAAAAAAATTGTGAATTTTTTTTAACCAAACTGACACACTAATCAGAAATCCACAGTACACTTCCTGTCCACAACCATATTTAAAAGCAATCATGACCTCATGTATAATGAGGTCATTATTACCTTAACCACTTCACTCATTTCTGTCTTCAAGTCAAGTATAATAATAGTTATTTGTATAATTTGCCTTTTAAAATGTGCTTCACTCCAAAATTGTATGGTTATCTTTTGTGCAGCAGAAACAGCCACAGTTAAACAATAATTTTATGCAACTTATTGTAAAGCCCACTACTGGGGTTGAACAGTTCAGCCACACTTTATGTCCAGGATGTAACATTTTTAGATGGGAAAGAACATACATTATATTTTAGTGGTGTGAGTCTTGTCCTCACACAATTTTTCCGAGAACTGAGTAGGAGGTGTTTTTAGTGGAAATGTGGTCACAACAGCAGCAGAGCTCTGGAGGTGTTACCCACAAATGACCAGAATAAACATCAAGTGTGATTACTATCTTGACTTGTGTGAGCATCACAAACACAGAATCCCCCTCTTTGGAAACTTGAAATACATGAGGTCATGTTTTTGTGAAAAGGTGTTTTAACACCTTTTCACAAAAACATGACCTACGTCATGCCTACGTCAAGACAACTAAGTAAAAAAGACTTTGGTCTGTGTCATCAATTCCAAGACCAAGTTTGAGTATTTTATTTGTGTACACTAAAGAGATCAACTAATGGTGTCTCACAGTACGGTGAGAATGCGGGTACAAGAGCAGCTCAGCTGAGGTTTTAGCCTCTAATGGTGACCACACGATTCTCACATAGACACATGAGGACAGACAGTCAATATAAGACATCTGAATATAATACACAGAATCTATGTCTGTCTGTCTGTTTCTTTGTCTGCCAACTCCTCCTACACAATCAGGAGCTTAGCAGCCAAACTTGGAAGGTACACTATATTGCCAAAAGTATTTGCTCGTCTGCCTTCACACGCATATGAACTTGAGTGACATCCCATTCTTAATCCATAGGGTTTAATATGATGTCGGCCCAGCCTCTGCAGCTATAACAGCTTCAGCTCTTCTGGGAAGGCTTTCCACAAGGTTTCTGTGGAGGCCAGTCAAGTTCTTCCACACCAAACTTGCTCATCCATGTCTTTATGGACCTTCCTTTGTGCACTGGTGTGCAGTCATGTTGGAACAGGAAGGAGCCATCCCCAAACTGTTCCCACAAAGTTGGGAGCATGAAATGGTCCAAAATGTCTTGGTATGCTGAAGCATTAAGAGTTCCTTTCACTGGAACTAAGGGGCCGAGCCCATCTCCTGAAAAACAACCCCACACCATAATCCCCCCTCCACCAAACTTTACACTTGGCACAATGCAGTCAGACAAGTACCGTTCTCCTGGCAATCACCAAACCCAGACTCGTCCATCGGATTACCAGACAGAGAAGCGTGATTCATCACTCCAGAAAACATGTCTCCACTGCTCTAGAGTCCAGTGGCGGCATGCTTTACATCACTGCATCTGACACTTTGCATTGGGCTTGG
>VUQI01040721.1:7207-17409 GCA_015106735.1 Paratilapia polleni | reverse complement strand
ACATGGGGAGCTCAAAGTCCAAAACAAATAAACAAACAAACAAAAAAAAAAAAAACGGCTCAAATTAAGTATAATCCAAAATAGTCCAAATGTCCAATTTATTAAAAAAAAAAAAAAAAAACGAAAAAAAAAAAAAAAAAAAAAAAAAAAAAAAAAAAAACCATGATCAGATCATCGAGGCCTCTTAAAGTTTCAAAATCCAGATTTCTTAAGAACTTATTTTGTCACTGACATGACACAACACAGGAGTACGTTTTTAAATGAATCCTTGGAGTATCAGCTCCCACTGCATGAATGAATGCACTGAAATATTCTCTTACAGTTAATACTATACTTGAACATAATTTGAAGTTTATACAAAAAGAAAAAATAAGACACAAATACGCTGATTCTACTAATAGCCTGAAAAAAAGCATATAGGAAGCACATAAAGGCTAAACCTAAGTGTCATAAATAAATGTTTAATAAAACAGCTTATTGTTTTCTTTTTAAACACACAGTTTTGGTATATCTGAGTAACTTTTGGGTCTCAGCGACCCATTCCAAAAAAAACATAAATATTACAGCTACCACACTGTATAGCCTACCCGTACATACACTGATCCATAAAACAGATGGTATGGCAAATATACATATTACAGTGTTCTATAAAGATTCCTTACGACAGTGTACTTAAGTCACCTTAAATAAAGCTATTGCGTAGACAAAATACAAACAAAAACAAAATTATCAATGCCACATCCTTGTGGCTTTACAAATAATCATTAATCTACAAAGAGTTGCATCAAGCTACTCAGACTGGGAGAGAGACAATAGGTAAAAATACCCTGAGAACGTGAACCCTCCAGGAAGCATGACTTGATTCTTATCAAAAACAGCCTTTAAGACTTGAAAATGAAATCTGTTTCCATGTGTCTCGTATTGCAAATTCACCTTTTTCCTGACTATTTTATTTTATTTATTTTTTTTATTTTTTATTATTATTTTTTTTTAATTGAAATCCAGTGTGTGCGACATTTAAGAGTTTTCACAGTTTGGCCTATTCCACTCCATGAGGTGTCGCTGCCGGTGGGCCATCCACATTTCCTGGCTGGTAAAGACCCTGCCGCAAAACCAGCAGCGAAACTTTGTCACGACATCTCTGCTGGGAGAGACTGCACCCACTATTTCGTACTTTTTCCTACTCAGCCTACGAAGTTTGAACTTCAAAGAGAACCTCTCCTGTACTGAGTTTTTGCTGTGCCGTGCAGGCTCAGCCCGGCCATCTGTTGGGTCGTCTGTCCTGGGAAGCTCGCCGCTCAAAGCTGAGAGTGCATTCACAGTCCTGCGTGACAATATGACCTTCTGCACCTCTCCTCTGTACCTGTTCACGACCTCCATGATCCTGGCCACCTCTGGGATGTCAGCATCAGGATGATTTAGCACCACAACAGGCTGGTCTCCTGCTGGACGCTTTATCAGCTGAGAGGGATTTAAGGCTACCAACTTCAGAGTCTTCTCCAGGTTTTTTGGGACCGGCTGCCACTGATAGTGGCTGCCACTGGAGGATGATGAGGGTTCTTCTTGGATGGCTTTACCAGCAGGTAAATGGCTGCTGCTGAGGATATCTGGGCAGGAGTCTACAGGCACTTCTCCAACTTTCGTCCCTTCAACACTCTGCTCACTCTGCTCTGCAGAGGGGGCACGGCAGGAATCTTTTATCTTACCTGTAAAATAAAAAGCGAAAAATACTCAACACCTCAAAACTGTCATACCCAAAGCTCAAATGATGGAAAGAAAACGCCATTGCACGTTAAATCTTCAAACACCGTGTATGTATATAAACTATAATTTCTAACTTACCTTGTGTTGGAATAATCAGTTGGGAAATAGAGGAAGACTGGCTGCCGCTTTGAGGAGTCACTCCGTCAACAGCTGAACTCATCTTATTGTCCAACACAGGGCAGCGAGTGCCACTCTGTGACATTTCAAGCCGTACATTCTCGGGGCACATCTTTACTTCAGTCACTGACCCAGCCCTTGGATTTGCCGGACTCGTCCAAAGGGCTGAACTGCTCTTATCAACTTCCACGGAGCACAGTGACTTCTCTGTGCCATCCTGCTTAAGCAAGCCTTCCAGTACATCTGGCATATTTGCAGTCATATTTTTAGCCCTTGTTGGCTTTGCAGTGCAACCTGGGGTGAAGTCGTCTCTTGGCTTTGATTGTAAAATTGAACTGATGGCTTCAAACGGGTCACAGAGGTCAGTCTTGGAACCTTTGGTCCATTTCTTCTGGTGTACCTCTACTGGACACACATTTTGGAGAATCTGTACTGTCTCCTCCATTGCTGTATGAGGATATCGCAGTCCATCTGGGCCATTTATCGCACTGCCCCCTGATGGAGACAAAGAGGTTTGTGACACCCACTGCTTGTCCTTCACGGGATTCTTCTTCAACACAATCTTTAAGGCCAATTCCGGTGAACTTTTATCCACTTTTTTAAATCTGGTCTTCCTTTTACGTTGCCGATATTGCCTCTTGATTTTTGGTATGACTTTATATATGGGCCTCTGCTCTTCAGTCTCCTTCGTCAACTTCAGATCCCCGGAAACATGAACGCCATCGCCATGTGCAGGCCCCTCCAGCTTTTTACTATGTTCCTCAGGTTCCTGATCAGTCTTTAGTTCCTGATTCTCTCTGTTTTCCTGCATGTGAGTGCACCCTGATGGCTCATTCTGGACTGACGCTGAGACATCATTGCGTAGTTTGTTTTCAAGCTGCGGACAAGGTGCACACTCGTTCAAATTCAACTGACATTCATTTTGGTCGACCGCACACTGAACATCACCAGCAGCGCTTTCAGGACAAACGACCTCCTTATCTGGCGATGCCGTCATTTTCAACCTTTTGGCATAAGTGGCTCCGTTTTGAGCTAAAGTTATCTTGTTCTTCAGCGTCAGGACAGTAAGATCCGACGAGTTTGACATGATGCCGTTCTCTGGCTTGGGGGGAACATTCATATCTTGTGGGATGTTTGAAAAAACAGTTTTAAGAGCCTTGCTCCATTTCTGGTCACCGGTCTCTCCCGCAACAGATTTCATCAGAAACTGTTGAGTCTCCTCTAGTGTTGTTTGTGGATCTGGCAGATGGCAGTATTTATCCAAGAATTCTCTCCCTGGCAGAGAAAGGCAGTCCTGTGTCAACCAGCACATTTCCCTAACTGCACTTCTTGTTAATCTGGGCTTCATTTTGGGGATTATGTCATTTGGTTTTATTGCTAGGGAATGACCCTCCTTCCTTTTCTTCCTCTGGTTACCATTCTGGCAAACATGGGCAGCTTTAATGTGCTTAGTTATCAACCATTTCTGAGATGCCTCAAAGCCACAGTGATGACAATGTAAAGATTGAGTGGCTGACAACTGATTCTTGTCCTTTGTGTGCAGTGACACATTATCAGCTCCTTCCAGGTCCACATTATGTACGTACACGTGATCTAAAAATTCTCTAACGTCACCTGTGGAGAATTTCTGGCACATTTCACATGAGTATTTGCCATTGGAGCAGTGATACGCAGTCAGGTGTGCGCTGAATTCAGGCCACGTGCGTTTAACGTTGTCATTACATACGCTGCAGCTAGAAAAAGTGTCCTTGTGGCTTAATAGGTGGACCTGAAGGTAGGAGAACTCGTGTGTACTAAAATTACATACATGACAAGAAAAAACTGGGGTGCTCCCTCCATGTTTTTCCTCAAAGTGTCTCACTAAGTCTTTGGGAAAATATTCCAAGTTGTCTTTGCATTGAGAGCAGGTGAACCTGAGTGCATTTCCACTGTCATTTGTCCCATGCTGACTTTGTGGTGCTTCCTGCGGGGGCTTCTTTGATGAAGGCCACACTGTGCTCTGCTCCCACTCCTCTGCTATCTGTTTTGGTCCATGCTTATCTTCGCTTTGCATAGCTGGGGGCTGAACAGCATTCTTCCTGAGGTGGAGCTGTTTGTGCCGGTCTCTGTTCTTATTGTTGATACGCTGTTTATCATCTCCCGTGCATGTAGCTGCGCAGGTACCCACTGAATCCATGGTTTTTCAGATTTCTGAAAGTGCAGAAAAACACTGTCATTGGCTTTTTATCCATATTCAGTGCTCTGTGTTTCACAATTTTACACCCGCTGCATTCACTGTCCTGTTCTGCATCCTGATTTAATACAATTCCACCTGTTGCTGGCCACGATTCCAATTGCCTCCGCCTAGGTGTAAATTTATCACACATGTGGTACAAAAATAAAAACTCTTAACGACCACCAGGTGCAGGAAACCCCACTTAAACTCACCTGCTCCATTTATGAACTTGCATGCACTGCATGAATCCCGTATATACATGCGCTATGCTAAGCGGTGCAACTAAAAACTTACCACCACCCCAAAACAAAATAACTAATGCACATAAACAAGAACTGACTGAGCTAGCACTTTTTAACAGCAGATTAAACGGGGGTATCGCGCGGCCATTGTGCAGTTTGACTTGACCACAACAAAGTGATAAGACTCGCTTTGTAGCGAGCCAACGACCGCCCCAGGAATAAAGTTACGATAAAACCATAGCATTGAAATCTCTTTGCTTTCGCATAAACACGCATGTTTGTATTTCGTAACTGAGCTAACTGTTAAAACTGAGGCAGCGTTTGAGTGATTTGAATTAACGTGACGCACAAGCACTTACAAAGACGAAATAACTTGAGGAATACAAAGCGTGCCAACAAAGTTACACCGCACCCGTTTTTTAATCTTGCATCGACTTCTTACTGCAAAAAGACCCGCCCGGTGGAATAAATGATTAATAAAGCTCGAGCTCTTTAAGTAGTTGTCTCTTCTTCTTTTTTTACCTTTTCTTTTGTGGAGAGCTTGACAGCTCAGCGAGCGGCAGCCATGATGGTTTCATCCGGGGATTACAGCCTCTGAGCTCCTTTAGCCTTTAGCTGGGTGCCTCCGTCCTGTCCCAGGCCTACAGCTAAACACAGACACCGAGCTGATTACTGGAAAAACAGCTCTAAGTGCGTCCATGTAGCGTTATGTGGATAATTCACTTCTGCTAGCAGAAGTTTAGAAAACCCGAGTAGTGTGAACATAACAGGCCGCACATGAAAACACCTCTTTCACAAAATTGTCATAAAATAAAAATAACGTGACCTGGTGGCAGCTTCAGTCAGAAAACTATACCCACAGTTCCCGTGACGGTAAACAATTTCACTGAAATAGTCGTAAATGTTGTTATAAGCTGTCATACAATATTTGTCTATGTAAGTATAAGTTGCTATTAAAGCTGTTTATGCAACAGGGGCGTTTCCAGAATTTTTACAAAGGGGTAATATTTCATTTTTTTCTTTTTAATTTACAAAAAAAATCCTAAAATTCTGTTTTCAATTTGTCATTATTGGCTACAACATAACAAAATTAAAGTGAAGGGGGGTCTGAATACTTTCTGGATCCACTGTGTGTGTGTGTGTGTTGTGTGTGTACACACACACAACACACACACTACTCACAAAAACTTTCGCATGAAATTTCTGAATACACCTAAAATGCACTATAACCTTTACAGGTGACCTTAATTTGACCTTCTCTAAACATTTGAATGCACATGTCCAACTGTTGAATGTTTCAGTGCTTATTACATAACATGCTGTTCTCTAACAAGGTGATTAACCGCAAAAATCACAAGTGTCTGATCCATGAATCGACCACTAAATGTTCTGGTTCAGTGACAGTTTGTATTTAAACAGTCCTCTTCATCATGCTGTTCACATTTTGACATCATGAGACCAAGACGACACCTAACAATCGATCAACAGTACCTGGCCACTGCGAGACATTGACATTTTTTGTTGTGGTATACCCACCACTGTTGTCAGCTTTTGTTTCAATAAATTGTTTGAGATGAAGAAATTACCGTTGCATGCTTCTACTTAAATGCCCTACTTTCATGATATAATATCACTGTAGCATGAACTTTTTATATTTCCCATAAATTTCACCCAAAAGTCAAATATCCCTAACTTTTTAGATTTAATACTTGTTATAAGTGTCAGTATTTATCTCTTATTTAAATTTTACGCACCATAAAGATCACCGTGAAGTAAAAATGTATCAACACAAAGTGTGCTTTGCTGCTTTAACAAAATAGCTGTTAAACTGGAGATGACCTTGCTCACTCTCAAGCAGGTAGGAAATGTTTCCTGTTGTAATTCTAGGCAGATACAACACTTAATGTAAAGTCCATTTTATTGCAAAACACAGAAGAAGTAAAAATTTAGATTGCCTCTACTATGCCTACTATGTCCTTCGGGTCTGTGGTGCACTTCACAAATTTAATTAACACACAGTGAAGGGCTCTTCATAGTTCAATAACTGCTATAAAACTTGACCACCGGGCCTGAGCGGAGCCAACATGACACACTTTATTGCATCTACATAATAGGCTGTAGATTCATTCACACCCTTGACCTTTCAGTGATCTTTAATAAGACTCTTTAACATGAATTTGTAAAAGGACATAATCACTATAAGGATTTTAATAAGTGACCTCATGTAGGTAAAATTACATCTTTTACTGTCTTACTTTTTTAAGTCAGAAAATACAAGACCATATGCTGATTTTTAGGGGTTGAACCCACTCACACTTTCTGAACTGCCTACATGACCCCATCCATGTAATTTTAATTGTGAACTGTGACATCCTTCCTTTATGATTAGATGGTTTGTCAGAGATCATATGGGCAGAAAGATCTACGAAACAACAAAAACTACAATAAGGTGAGCTTTACTGAGACAAAAATCACTTTCAGATTTAAAAATTGGATGAGTCATTCAAGATGTTTGGCATCAGAACCATCCCCCCCTCAACAGAATCTATCATAAGTAAACAGACCCATGAGGCTAGCATTAAATAGGATCAGTAACTTGGAGATTGCTTACATTCGTTTGCCATTTCTCTCCATGTGCTTTTAGAAAGAGTCAGCAGTAGCATAGTCACACTACTGAGCAGGACAGTAGCTGTCAGCTGCCCTCCAACTATAGGAGCTACATGACACAACAGGGAAGAAGAAGACCTGAAAGAATGGCCACTGGCTCCCTCCACCCAGGATGCCATTTGTTTCCCCTGAGAGACAGTTTCAATCCATTATAAAGAAGACTTCCCACCACCTCAGCAGCATCTACCACAGAGTGGTTAGCATTACCAATCCTATTCAGACTCACCCCCTGCATACAGCCACACTCACGGACTGCTCTTTTCATTATTTAAACACAACATGGAAGCAGTGTGATGTCTTTTTAGTAAAATTTCTGCTTGATGTGCTCCAGACAGCTCCAGAAGTTACTGTTAAGTGATGTTAATGTTAACACTTAAAAGGCTATCTTCAAGTTACTATTCCAGTTTTTTTTACAGGAGACGGTCTGTGAGTGCTCCAAGATAAGGACTGGGTGTGACACAGTCAGTCATACTGGCATCATTATACCCCCCCACACACACACACACGGGAAGCCACAGAGGAGTCGACACTACTTTGATCTTCCACACCCGATAAATCTTCTTTTGTTTTCCTCTCGTACTGGCAGCTCAAAATACTCAACATTCCTCTGTAGCCCCAGCTAAAGTCTGCATTCCTGCCCAAATGCACTCAGCTATGTGCAGTCAGATGGTGTTTTTAATGATACACATACACGCACACACACACACACACACACATATGTGTATATATATATATATATAAAACATCACTAAAATGGGTTCTTCTGCTAACCTGGAAAAGTGCATTACATTGAAGTCCCTTTGTTCTTGAAGAGATGGGGCAGCTGCTGGAACACTGATGTTACTTTAACCTATTTGGGTTAAATTAAATGGTGCTGCACTTCTGGGACAAACTGACCCATTTTGGAGTTGCATTACAAAAATGACTAATTGAATTGCTTTGCCTGCACAGGGCTTTTTTTTTAAATAAACAAAATCACATACAGAGTGCTTATAAAAATGCACAAAAATAAATATTGATCCTATCCCTCTATTTTAGATTGTGGGAGGGGATCAGACTCACCTGGGAGTAGGTGAAACTGAGTTTGGTAAATGTGACAAAAAAAGAAAAGGTTCCGATTCAGTTTTGCGCTCACAGCTCTGTACACAGACCCACGTGAATCACCTGAATTCAGTGTGTACTTTCTTTTTTCAGACTTGCACCATATGTCATTCATTGAAGGTGCTGCATTTGTGGGTCCGCTCACTATTTCAGTTTTGCTTGACATTTTCACTTTCATGAGAGAAAGGAAGAAGCAGATGTATTTCCACCAGCATCTAGCCTAAAAACCAACATGCTGATTAGTAGAAGAATGGTGAAGGTGGCACAGCACTACTGCAAGACAACAGGACAAACAAAGACACAGGTTTCTTTAAAGGTAACATAGGATACACGAATAAAGCAAATAGGGTTACTTCCTGCTGTTGCCTGTCATTAGCAAAACTATATTTTGAAGTCAATTAAACAGAAAAGATTAAGCAGTTAACCATATAAATTATTTTCATAGTGCTTCAATAGCCCCAGACCCAGCTAATGCAAATGTTACATAAAATGAAGGGCGATTACTCATTTTTATAGCCTATAAATGTGCAGTGTTTAAAATATATTGCTAAGCATTTTGCACGCAGCAGAAGGAGTATTACTCTGACCTGTTCTCTTTTTTCTTTTATATGAAAATAAGAAAACATAAGAAAAAAATTGTAAAAGTTATTATCTGAAAATGTGGGCAGTACACAAAATAAATAAGAAGTTGCTAGCAAACTTTTCTTTTAATAGTTTGCCGTCTTTAGCCTGTTTTAATCTTTCAGCATTCTGTGTAATTATACAATGTAGATCTGGGCACAAATTAGATCAAATCATTCCCAGTTATTGGCTATTGGCTGTATTAGGGAAGGAGCGACACAGGCTTTGCAAGTGATTGGATGTTGAAAGTTGTTACTTATTTGTAATTGGCTGCAACCTGTGCACTGCTGGTAAAGACAATGGTGTGATGCTTTCAAGTGATAATCAAAACATTCTCATCCAATTTAGAAGTTTCCAGTGGGGAAACACTGTAAGTTCAGACGTAAATACCCAATTTTCTGTTTTAGAAAACAAGACATTACACCAAATGTCTAATAATGCCAATTTTTAAATTGAAAACATGCATCTAGCGTACTTTATAGGTTACGAATTACGACTTCTGGGCTGTAGTGATAATGGATAAAAAAAAAAAAACATTAAGATGTGATTTTTTTTTTTTTTGTTGTTTTTTTTTTAACGTATGCAAATCTGGTTCACCACCAGTTTTGTGCTTTTCGCTCGCTAAACACTTTTCTGGCTTCTCGGCCCTTCTTTCAGTTGGTTTTTCCTACGGCTGGCAAGTTTTCGTGCAGCACTTGAATGCACCAGCAGTGTTTGCTGAACTCGTGCTGCTGAGCCTCACCAACTACAACAATGAGTGCGAGCACAGCTCGTTCGGCTAGTTTGAATTGAAGTTTACTTCAGTGAAACTGCCCGTAATATTCACTACATGTGCTCATTGGGTGAGTCTCCACTTTGGGTTCGTCAGCAGTAAGGTTTCTTTTAGAATTCCCAGATCAGAAAAAAAACAAAAAAAAACACAATGAAACAAAGACGATTGACTTCACTGCGCCCACTTCTGATCCGCTATTGTGAGCAGTGACATGGCTGTTGGGAGTGTGGAAGTGTCACTGCGTGTCAGAAGCGCTTACAGCTTCAGAGATAAGTTTTGGTTGATTAACTGCCTTTCCACTTTCTTGTGTTTGTGAGGTTTCTAAAGCACTGTGTTAAATGGAGCTGGAGGACCAATGGTGGAAAGGACAACTTGCTGCAGATATATACCAGGCGCTGCGATACAAAGTGAGTCATATATAGTAGGTTACTTGGTGGCTGCTAAAATGGACACAATGCAACAACTATGAAAAAAAGTTACTTTTAAGTGTCATGCTTCATTTTTATCATTAACATCTTGTGTCATGCTGTTTTTGTCTTTATACTGATACCTGTCAGACAGATTAAAAATAATGAAATATAAGTTACTTTTTAAATCATTCCTGATCTTTTTTTTAATTTTTTTTTTTTTTTTTTTTTTTTTTTTTTTTTTTTTTTTTTTTTTTTTTTTTTTTTTTTTTTTTTTTTTTATATTTTTTTTCTAA
>VUQI01040712.1:0-14920 GCA_015106735.1 Paratilapia polleni | reverse complement strand
CCAATCCATGACTGATAGTGTTCAATTGTGTGTTTTTCTATCCAGATATGATTTTACTGTATTGGCAGTGTGTTTGGGATCATTATCTTGCTGAAAAATGAAGCCAATCAGACGCTTCCCTGATGATATTGCATGGTGGATCAAAATCTGATGGTACATTTTTTATGTTCATAATTCCATCAGTTTTGACAAGATCTCTAACACCACTGTCTGAAATACAGCCCCAAACCATGACAGATGCCTGTAGACGCTCACTGTTGTACCTCTCTCCTGATCTCCTCTGTATATATCGATGACAATTTGAACCATCCTTCTTACACAAGAACTGGACTGAAAATGTGGCATACCTCAGCCATTTCTCCCCATTTCTCTTCCTTAATAATGGCTTCTCGACAGCTTCCCTTCCACTGAGACCATTTCAAATTGTGAACAGTAGATGGATCAGCTGAAGGGCCAGATGCATCTCTCAGGTCCTGTGTCAGGTCTTTGCTGGATTTTTTTCAGGTTTCTTAAGGACATGACTTTCAGATACTGTTCATCTGCTGTAGATAGTTTTTTTAAGCCTGCCACTTCTTCTTTTGTCCTCCACTTGTCCAGTTTCTGCAAATTTTTTTAAGGACACACTGCACGCTATGCCAAGTTTTCAGCTAATAGCTTGTTGGGAATCCCATTGTTGGTGTAAAAACACTATTTTAAGCCTGCCAAACTATGTTATCTTTAGCATTTTTCATTGATTCATCTAAAGAAATAGGAACAAATTGTGTGTTTTTGTGACAGGCTGCTGGTAACAAAGTGCCTAAAGATACCATTTAAAATTGCTTCTTTGCTAAGTTGTCTGTAATGTGTAGACACAACACTGGTTCACCCCTTGAATTAGGATCCTTTTCTATGCTTGAATGATTCAGAGGTCAGTGTTAAGTGGCTTAACAATTTTTTTAAAAATGGACAGGTACTATGACTGGACTGAAAATGAGTGAAAAAGCAGCCAATGTCAAAGAAAAACTCTGAAAGACCTTCAGAAAGCCTGGAGAACTATTGCTCAAGAGCACTTTAAAAAATTATAAGAAGGTCTGGCTGCTTGGAACCAAAATATAAAGAAATGAGGGGTGGCTCATGACTTTTGCACAGTACTGTACAACTCAGATGGTTAAAACAAGAAACAAATTACAAATATTTTGTCTGATGAAGTTTTAACACCTCAGAGGGTGTTTTTCCTTCCTGTTCAGTGATTAATTGATGCGTCAGGGCAAAATTTATTCATACACCTTTGAAAAATACTAAAAGCACAGGGCTGGAAGCTAGTGTGTTAGCAGCTAACATTTCCTCTATTTTGGACTCTCCAGTTCTTCGTTTTCCTGTAGTTGCCTGTTTAGCAGCTTAATGTTGTTCATCAATCATCATTTATGAGTCATTAAAGCTGATTTGTTGGTGTGACTGAGCTTTCAGATTCTTCCCAGGGCAACACCTTTATGTCCAGGCTATAGAAGCAACTGTAACAGATTAATCTCTCAGAGTAAAATATAAATAAACAGCTCACTGATCAAAATCAGTTTTACTTTTATTTATTCCTCACACAAATAGAAAAGTTGAAACCGCAGCACACAGGTAGCTTTTTTCTGCTGTGCTGATGGGCAATTTTAAAGCCAACTCTCTCTCTGCAATATTCATGTTTTAATGTTTGGCTTTTTTTTTTTAACTTGTTTGTGTCTTAGCTGTCGTCAGCCCTGATGTTTGACGCAGTTCATGTGGTGGTGAGCGCCGTGCGGGAGCTGAACCGCAGTCAGGAGATCGGCGTGAAGCCGCTGAGTTGCGCCTCCCCGCTCATCTGGCAGCACGGGACCAGCCTCATGAACTACCTACGCATGGTAAACACACACAGACATTTCAGGTGTACTGTCATTAGAAACAACATTCAACAACACAGCTGCTCCAAAGATACCCTCAAACATCTCAGCAGACCTGCTGTATGCAAAGAAAGGTGTTATGGATAACGTAGGACGAAGAGGATAAGGATGTGTCGTAGGGGCTTGTGCTACACACAGGCTGAATGGTTGAATTCTTCGAAGCACAGTAGTATAGTTTGACTCAGACCTTTTAATAGACTGTTGTTGCAACTTCAGTTAAATCCCAGTGCTGATCACTTTGTAACATCTTACAGTAATGTTTTTTAGTAAATAGTGCAAGAGGTTACGATTCTAAATTCAGTTCCTCCATTAGGGTTACTAATCCCAGTAGAGCTCCATTAATTGGTTTGTGTGCCTCCTTACCAGCAGTTAGGAGGACAGTTGGTGTTCCTTTGTTCTCTTTCTATTCATTCAACAGACTAAAGCAGTAGGAGTGTAGAAATGTGATTCCCAGCAAGCTCCAAAGTTGACTTAAAGCCCCGTTTGGATGGGATAAACATGACAGGGAGGGGTCAGGGATCAAATATTTACAATGGTGCCTGGTAATTTAACCAAAACAGAAAAAAATCCATAAATCCACTTAGAAATCACAGGGGGAAAAGACCCTTTGCCAGAGAATATTCATGTTTTTAGCTATTCTTTAGCATCATTATAAACCACGACAGATGACAGAAAATCAGTGGTCTCATAGCAAACAGGAGCTGCAAACAGATCATTTGGCTGCTTTTAATGGTACCAATTTGGGGAAAAAAAGACAAATCCAGGCCAAACACTGGGCTCAAAGAGAACCTCTATCTGACGTTACAACAGCACATTAATGAGCTCAAGATTTGGAGCTCTCCCCATCGCTTTCATTTCTTCTCTGATGTAGAATTGGTTCCCATACAGGCCTCCATGCTGCTGTCTATCAGATTTTCCTCCATTTTCACACACAAGCTGATTTTCACACTGAGCTGCTAAAAGGCAGGAGAAGGGAAAAAACTCACTTTATAGAAATCTAATTCTAATCTAATCTTAAATTTAATACAGTAGAAGCAGCGAGTTCACTGAAAACATTTATACATTTCAGCTGGAATAATTACAGGGGAGGGGTCAAATCAGTGACCAGAGCAAGTAATTTTAAACTGACAACTGCCCAGCCTGAGTGGGGCTGCTACGTTTCAAATGAAGTCTCAAACATTTTGACATTGCAGTTTTTCTGTTAAAAGCTTTTACAGTTGGCTGTTCCAGGTAGGGGGACATTCAATAGAAAAGGGTGGAAATAACCAAACCCAAACTTTAACTCTAGATAGGTCACCAGTGGTGGATGGTAAATAGTTAACTTTTTTAAAATACTAACAGTCATTTCAAACTGAGGCTCTGGCCCAGTGACCCCATCAACCATGCTCCCAGTAAGACCATTCAGTACTGCACCATATATTTTGTAGATTAGTCTGGAGGACTTGTTGATTTTTAACATGGTGAGTTGCTGCAGGCTGCACTGATGGAGAGAGGGTTTGTTCTCTTTCTCTCTTTATTCCTCTGGCATCTTTCCCTTTCTTCTTCCTTCCTTTCCTCTTTCATTTTCATGTCCATTTGATTTATTCTCAGCTTCCTCTTTCCCTGTCTTTGTCTGTCTGCCACTTCTTGTTTTTTCCATCCTCTGAGGATGCCTCTCCCTCTCCCCCTCTCTCCCTCTCCCCCTCTCTCCCTCCGTCTCTCTCTCCCCGTTTGTTTTGGTTGCTCTCAGTGCATCACTTCATCATCTCTACACCGTGCTTGGCAGCAACCAGAGACCTCTCTCCCTCTCTCCGTCTCTCTCGCCACATTGTTTTTGGGATGTAATTCATCTTGAGTTGTGCAGATACACACACACACACACACACACACGCACACGCACACACACACACGCACACACACACACACACTTGTTCATACTGTATGTGCACTCGATTACACATAACTCACATAAACTTACAAAATGCATGCTTGGCTGCACATGTATCACACAAATCTGACACTTATTTGCACATTCCTGCAAACACACACACACACACACACACACACACACAAACCAGCAGAGCAGCAGCCGTGTCACTGATCTGATGAACTGTCTGTCTTTTGTCTCGGTGTCTATTTTCAGAATGAATCTTTTGTGTGTGTTTGTGTTTGTATTTTTCTCTTCTTTAGCATCTCTGAATCAATATTCCTCTCTATCTTTTAGTGTCAGATTCAACTGCAACCAGTAATAAAGCTTCAGATTCAGCTGCTGTAAACATCTTTCCCAGCTATTTTACGTCCTTAAGTGGCACGCTGATGTTTATCTATTTTCTGTTTATATGAAGATTCCTAGGTGTTGAGTGCCATCATGGCTATTGAGCTAACTAACAAGAACATTCTAATGCTAGTCAGTAACAGCTCTGTGTGCAGGTAGCTACATAAATGGTAGCTAAAGTAGTAGACTGTATATAAAAGATGAATGTAACCTTTGGGTTTAAAAAGTGAAGTCAATGTGGAAGAGCCTTACTTCTGGTTGTAAAAGGAAGTCTGTGTGAAAATGACCCTACTGCTCACTTGATTTACAGCATTGATAAACACTGTCCTAATTAGTTGCTAGTTTGAAGTCTTACTGAATACAAAAATGATGGTCCCATCTAACTAAAATAATCTTAGGAGCCTGTTTTTCAGTCAGATTCCACTCTTTGCGTGTCACATTTTGTTTTGAAACACCAAGATGGCAACAAACCAGTGGGTGATGTCACAGTAGCTGCATCCATCTTTCAGTCAAAGGCTTGGATTCATTTTCACCAAAAGTGAACTCTACAGGAAAGATTGGTATATACTGTTCTGTTCATCACAATTCTATTTAAATTAATTTATTACAATGGTGTCTCTGAACTATTTCCTAGTTTTATATGATGCCATGTGCACATTTATTACAGGTCAAATTATGTGAATATTAATTAATAATGGGTCAGTGGGTAAAGCCGATTGTCACATTCATACTACAGCTGCTTGCTGAATATCTTTCTTCATATTTTGAAATAATGTGCTTTCACCTTCTGTTGTATTGTGACACCAACCTTTAAAATAGCAGTAACTAAAGCAGCTAAATCAATTAATTTTCCACTGAATCACTGTAAAGGCAAATAAGTCAACAAAGTCAAACAAAGTTGACAACTTTCACACTTGAATTTCTGCCATGAACCATCTGAGCAGTGACTGGAGTTGACGGTCAGCCAGAGGAACAGAGAAACAGAGGAAGTTATCATAGATTATTAGTTGCTATGCTCCTGTTTCATCAAAACTCTCTGGACTTTGTTGCCTCTTCAAGAGAAATGCAGTCTCCCAGCAGCATGAGACTGGATTTAATGACATAAAACTTGGGTCAGTTTCTAATTTCTCTCATTTTTGATCAGAAAATAAACAGGCACTATTAAATGTATGGAGAATAGCAGCAAAGATTTTGCACTGATATCAAGTTAAAGCTAATAAAACTGTCCACCGCAACACCTGCGCATAGCAGGGGAGTGACACCTGCATCATTTCAAACTGAAGGCAACTATAAAAACTATAAAAGAATCAGTAAAATTTCCTCTCCACAAAGTGCCATAGATAACTACAACAAAAGCATTTTCTATTCTACTGTTTAACGCCTCTGCCCAAATGACCTGTGTTGGACCATGGTATATACACTATATGGACAAAAGTACTGAGCCAAATCTCTTAATTTTTTTAGTGCAGGTGTTTTCAGTCCCATTGCCACAGGTGTATAAAATCCAGCACATAGCCATGCAGTCTGCCTTTACAAACATTTGTGAAAGAATGGGTCGTTCTAAAGAGCAACAAGTCAGTTTGTGAAATTTCTTCCCTCCTAGATACTCCACAATCAACTGCAAGTGGTATTAATGCAAAGTGGAAGTGTTTAGGAAGCACAGGAGCTCAGTCATGAAGTGGGAGACCATGTAAAGTCACAGAGTGAGGTCACCCAATGCTAAGGTGCATAGTGCATAAAAGTCGCCAACGCTCTGCTGATTCAATAACTGCGGAGTTCCAAACCTCCTCTGGCATTAACATCAGCACAAAAACTGTGCACTGGGAGCTCCATGGCATGGGATACCATGACCGAGCAGCTGCTGTAGGTGTAATGTGTAGGTGGCCCAGTACTTTTGTCCATATAGTGTATAAATATGTATACTGTCAGGCTATAGCCTGACAGTATCCCAGTGATGATGCTGCATAAGTAGAATGTTAATTGGTTGAACAGTTGGCTTAAACAACAAAAAGGAGCAAAAGTTGAAGAAAAAGACAAAAATCAATGATCCAAAAAGAACATATAAAACGTACAGATAATATCTGTAGTGAATCATTTTCGGTGTTTTTAACACTTGATTTTACTTCACTCCTTAAGAAGTTCTTTGTACATTATGATCCTGTGTTCTCCACAGCAAAGGCTAAGCTGAATGACCAACAAAGGCACAAACATGAAGACCAGCAGGTCACGTTGCCAGTTGTTCCACATATCTCTGACACTGCCACCTGGTGAAAGTATACAGCTATTACATGTAGACAACGGTCTGAAAAACTGTGCCATCACCTGTGTGCTACCAATGGGATTTATGATTTCATGCATTTCATAGCTATATAGAGCAATTTTTGGAAGTGGCGACACAGTCCTCTCACACCCCGTATATATGTGTAAACTATTTCACAGCGATTTTCACGGAGGCAGATTTAGTGGTCATACCAGATGTGTGCCATGTCCGAGTCAAACTGAACCATGCCCAGGGGCACACCCTCAACCCAGGCCAAGGTACGCTTAATCATGTTCCAAGTAAGCTAAAGAGCCTGTCTGAGAGAAATTTCAGAAGAGTGAAGCATCTGAACCAGAGGCAGTGAGACTGTTAGTTGGACTGTGTGAAAGTATCTGGCAATAAAAGTGAAGGTATGCATTAGTTTTTTTACAAAAATAATTGCAGGTGTCACACTAGGTCCAGATGTTGGAAATGGACTATAAAAAAGCGCCTCTATCTGACAATACTATCCAAAGACAGCTGATGGCAGAGACTGACAGAGGCTATGTCAAGAGATATGGCAGAAGTTATTGTAGGGGTGTCTTGAAAATTTGCTTTGGCCTTCGGTGTGGCTTGGGCACAAAAAGCTTAAAAAGGACTGGCCTAGTGTGAGCACACCCAAAGATGATTATGTCAGGACTGTCATGTTCTTTGGAGAAATGATGAAAGGTGAGTTTAATGTCACATTTAATGTCAATCTGATTTAATGGACAAACAGTTGATTCCCCATTGCTGTTATTTCACTCAGAATTTTTTTTATATAGTTTCTAGGTTCTGGGCTGTTCCTTTTGACACTTTCAGTCCAAAATCATGGTGACCCTACCACAGCACCTTTTAGAGATAGTTGTCAAAAATGCACAAGAGTTTCACCTCTTGGTTTCCATAGTCTTTGGCAGTAGTAAATAAAAAGCTTATAGAGATACTGACTTTGATCATGAGAGTAATATTCACTTACTTTGTAATATATTCCAGACCCTGACATGACATGTTACAAAATAATGAGCATTATTTGGTTCATCTATGAGAGGTCAGATTTTCATGTTTGACTTTACATTGTACACATCTAGAAGAATCAAGCCCAGAAAAATACTGTGTACTGGGGTGAGCAGTACAACCTTCTGAATCATATCTAAATAAACTTTATTTTCATATAAATGTTTTCATGCTTATCTTAATCAGATTGTGCAGAAACATGTAAACTACCCCACTAGATTCACTATTCTAACTACGTAAGTTTCTGCTTCTGGGTTAGCTAACTTATTGTTTGCTATTTTTTGGTTTTTCCTCTCTCTTATCAGGTGGAGTACGACGGTCTGACGGGTCACATTGAGTTCAATAGCAAAGGGCAGAGGACCAATTACACCCTGAAGATCCTAGAGAAGCACCCTGCAGGCCATAAAGAGGTCAGAGGTCAAATGGGGTCAAGTGGGAAACTGACAGGAAGGAGATTAAGTTATCATTCGGCTACAGAGATATAATTCCTTTGAAAATTCCCCTTTAATTCTCAGTTTATTTGAAGCAGCAGATGAATTAAATGTAAGGTGGGTGGATGAATTTCCTCTAACAAACCACCATTATACATAATGACGATAAATATTTTTAAACCCTGAAATCGTCCGGGAAGCTCAGAAAGCGTTCCAGTTGGCAGCCATGCTCTGTCTGCTGGCAGTGGTCCGCAGTAAGCAGTTCTCTCATTCGCCGATAAAATCAATACAAACAAATTTTTTCCTCAAAGCCTGAGTGTTGATTTATGACCTCAGACATATTAAAAGGTCAGAGATCGATGGAGGTCAGCACAGGGTCAAATGGGCTCATGAACCAGGGGTTACGTGTCCTGTAAGAAGTAATGAATCCAATCTAAACTATTTCACAAAAATACACAAGCTGCATTTTGATTACATTTTTCTGACCATTTCTAACAGATTGTGTTTACACACACTCATGATCCAAAATGAAGCTTCTGTAATTCCAGGACAAGAGGTTCAGTTGTCAGAAGATCCTTCAGATTTTATGTTTCACCAGTTCATCCCAGAAAACTGATTCTTTTCATCTGGACGTAGCATTTTCAGTGGGAGAAACGTTTCATCACTCATCCAAGTGACTTCCTCAGTCTCAGCTGACTGCAGGTTTCCCCAACCTTATAAACAGTAAATTTTCATAAAGACCAAAACTACATCCATTGACTAACAATGGGTTGTGAGGTCAGTTTCATGATCATTAATATGCAAATTGTCATGACCATTGATCAATGGCCATGAGTACCATTCCCAGAAAGCTGGGTAAAGGCTGCAGTCACACCACTGTAAGATAGTAAAAGATGTACTCTAAGGCCCCCTCCTCAGTTGCAGGTTTTGGGGAAACCTGCAGTCAGCTGAGACTGAAGAAGTCACTTGGACGAGTGACGAAACATTTCTCCCACTTAAAACGCTAGGTCCAGATGAACAGAATCAACTTTGTGGGATTTCCTGACCTGGATGATTGAGCATGCATCAAGACTTTCACCAGTTCAGTTCAGGTTGTAAGCAGAAATAAAATCACAGTAAAAAGATATACAGTAGAAGGATTTATTGGTATTATATTGATTAAAAGAAGACAGTTGATTTGCTATTACTGCATCAATATTTTCTGCCGTGATCAAAATTCTGGAAAGCGTATATATTTAGTTTATCCTTAACTACTAGCAGAAACCAAGTGGCAATTTCTGGGACCAAAAAATTAAGCAATCCCAAAAGCTGCAGTTCCTCAGATGGCCTAAGATTTCAGTGTTGACATTGATCTTAGGAACAAGAAACCACGCAGAGACATTAACGTGGATGGATCATCTCAGATGTTCTCTTGGCTGAAGTTTGGTCTGTTTTCTAGGTCTTCTTCCTGCCATATGATGCCGTTTGACTCGGCCCATTGGGGACCCTCAACATGGACTTTTATTGAGAACAGTTTAACACTTATCCTCCTTCTTCCCTTCCCTGTGCTAATGTGTTTAGCCTAGCCATAGCTCGGTGGCTAGCCACCAGGTAGCACATCACTGTCAACTAGCTCAGCTTCACTAACCCTCCAAACATCACCTGTGTTTAATTTTTTTAAATTTTTTTTTAATTTCTTTGTTTTTGTCCAAATTCATAGCATAGCTGTACTTTTTTTTTTTTCTAAAAATACTTCAGTCAGAACAGGGTCATCTTTAAATGGACTGATCTTAAATAGACAGTAGCTAGCTAACTCATCACTAATTTCTAACTCTCCTAAACCTCGTAATTCATCTTTTTCATGCATATTGTTTTTCATGCGTTGTAGGGTCTTTACCCTAAAATATAAAGCGCTGTTGTGATTTGGCGCTATATAAATAAAACTGAATTGAACTGAATTGAATTAAACATTGTTGTAACACCTGGGAGAACAGCCACATTTACCATTTTATTGGAGTTGAAACACTAACTAAACTATCAGTGGTCCTCACGCTTTGTCTGTTCTTGGGAACTGAAGAAGCCAGAAATGGCTGTTGATGTTAGACTTAACAGGAGGATTTAGGATACCCCCTTTCTTCGATATCCTACAAATCAAGAGCTTTGAAAAAATATGTGAAACTGTGAGTTTAGAGTCTGTCTGCAGCCTGAGCCTTTGGCTTACAGGAATTACTGGTACATACACTGACCTCATTGTTTGAAACTTTGACCATTCATATGAACATCTAACTGTATTTATATGATAGAAAATAAGGATAAGCAGAATAGGTCCTTTTTAATGCGTCTGCATTTCTAGTCGTTATCCTAACCTAAGCTAACCTTAAGCCTGCTATAGCTTCATATTCAGATCAATCAAGTGTATTTCCCAAATTGTTGAACTTTTTTATGCATTGTGTGTTTGAAATTAAAAAAGGAACTTGCAGGATACTAGTTAGAGTTAAGACATTTTTCTACTGGTAGTAGGAACAGCATTCACAAAGCAGAAAAGAAATTAAATGGTGTATTGGTCTTTTGTATTAGCGTCATGGTGAAAATCCTGTGTGATGACTCTTGACAAATGTTTTTTGGAGGGTAAACAACACAAAAGCAAAACATGGTAATAAGACAGATGGGAAATTCTGGACACGATTAAAACCTAAGGAGGATGGTGGGATGTAGATGGAGAAAGGAGTGGCCATGCTCTTCATCAGCCAGTCTGTTGGGTGACAGCACAGTATCCTCACAGCAAATACATACACAAACAACTACCAAGAGGTCAGGTAAGGTCATGAGTTAGGGAGATCACATAGGGTTGGTGTGAGGTCAGCAAATAGGTGTTTACGGGCTTCTGTACATATTTATGGCCTTATTTAACCCACCAAATGAGGCAGGAGGAGCCAGATCCTCCCTCATTGATTTTAGCATTGATTCTGCAGGGAGCATTATCCAGCTTCCTCAAGCTGCTTTTCTAAAACACTTTCATCATTCTCTTTCTGTTTTTGCTTTTCTCTTTGTCACCTTTGACTTATTTTTAGTTCTTTTTCTCTGAATTGTCTTTGTTGTCTACTTCCACCTTTTATGGAGATATAATATCAATGTTTTTTTATATTTAAGACGTGTCAACACACACAGCTGTGGATCTTTTCAGAGGTGTAAGATCTGAACAAACTGAACTGACTGTAATGAAAACATGGGATAATATGTGTCCATGTACATGAACAAATTAAAGCCCTAGCAGTGGAGGATTCTCTAAAACTACTGTATATCTGATTGTTATAAATTCATCCTTTAAGAAAGGAGGTCATTTTAATCTTTGAACCAACAACCATTTATGTCACAAGGCTTCATTGGTCCATTTTATGCTTTTCTACTCCATATCTGTGACCCATAACCACCTGGACAAAAGCGCCTACAAAACACAGTGGTTATGCAATATTTCCTGACTTGATAATAACAAAAAGGACCTAAAGGCAGATGGTATTTGATGGATTATGGGAGACCAAGGACACACTGGTTATGTCCTCAAACTTGTAACAGAAGTCCAATCTTTGAAAGAGCGTAAGCCTTTTCAATCTGTTGAAAAATGTGAACTTTGGCACTGCCAGAAAAAGCCTCAGACTCACTTAAGTCATGTTTTTTATCTACTATTCATCTGCCTTAAAAATACTTGACTCTGGCTTTTCTGTCCTTCGTCTCTATTTTTCTCCTTTTAACTCATCTGCCTCCTCATCTTTAGATTGGCATTTGGTACTCTAACAACACACTGGCCATGAACTCCACTTCCCTGGACCTCAACGCATCAGAGACACTGGCAAACAAGTCACTAATCGTCACCACAATACTGGTAAAGCAAAAACTTTCAGATCTGTTTATAATGAAACATCTATGGTTGGTGAACCTACTGCTGTAAGTTGTCACTTCCTGTCTGACAGGAAAACCCTTATGTGATGCGTAAGTCCAACTACCAGGACTTCCAGGGTAACGATCAGTACGAGGGTTTCTGCGTGGACATGCTGCGGGAGTTAGCGGACATCCTGAAGTTCTCCTTTAAGATCAAGTTGGTGGATGACGGGCTTTATGGAGCGCCCGAGCCCAATGGCAGCTGGACTGGCATGGTGGGAGAGCTGATCAACAGGGTGAGTAGAGGAGGAGGAGGGCCGCAACATGTTTTTATAAAGTCTAATACAGAATGAAACATTAAAATAATGGTGACTGAAAATAAAAACCAACACAACCTTTTAAAAGCTGTTAATTATTTTTTGTATTGTGCATTCATTCTAGGAAGAAAAAGACCAGTGACATTCTCAAAACTTTCACAATTAATCACAGCTTCTGAGCTAATGAGCTTTTAGAATATTTCCAAAGTGGATGTGTTTGCTTTAATGTTACAAAAGAAGAGAAATTGCATTGATTGTTGGCTTCAGACAGCATGATATCAGCTTGATAATAACCCAACCTGAAAGATGTAGAGTATCAAGACCAAAAATGGGCATGGGGTTTAATCATAATGGCTTATCGTAGTGGACATAATCAATGACACATCTTAGGCATGTCATGATGGACCATTAAAAATATTAGCCTTTCAGAATTGTTTACCTTTTCCCATTTCATATAAGAACTTAAGCAACTGTCTGTGACACTGGCCAATACAAGGGTCGCTCATGATAACCCAACCAACATTTCACTACCTGACTAATGGAGTAATCCTGCAGGTATTTGATGTGGAAATGCAACAGATGAGCTCGTTTCACTTGTTATTTTAATCACGTTCAAGTGTGTGCAACCACACAGAAAATATTTTGCACACTACAACAGCATATCAACTCCGACTGAGCCAACAAACACACACACACAGGGGCATCCTTCGGTGAGTTCTCCAGCATCAGTTCTGCATTAGTTGTTATGGCAACAGGCGGGGGTGAGGGGCGTGAGATGTGGGCTTTGACAGCAATGGCACCCTTAACTGCGAAACAAGAGTCAGCCAATTATACGAGTGGTGGAGCGTTAGAGAGCTGCTAGGCCCTGAGCAGCAGAGACGTGCAGAGATGCTGAGGACGTATTAAGTGGTTGAGCTGAAGCCCAATTTTCCCCCTTTAGTTGTTTTCTCAGGGAAAAGTGGCGCATTTTAAGTTGAGTTGAGTCTAATTAAAGCTGTGTTGAGAATTGCCTGCAACGAAAACTGTGAGAGGAAGTGAAGATGATAAAGTGAATTGCTGGCAAGTGCATGTGGGTGGGTGTATTTGCAGGGATCGTTTTGAGTATAACAGGGCCATTTTTGTAAAATGAGGACTATTTGTTATCTTCCATTCTTACAGAGGTTGGTCAAAAATTTTGATGGAATAGAGTTGACTCTTTGGGGATACTCTTCATCTGGTGAGAAATGAGAGCTTGACTTTACATGACTGCATGACTGAGTCCTCCTGAGTATAGAAGTATCAATATAAGGCCTCAGTCACACAGGCCTAGAGAGTGGTCAATGACCTCTTGGCAACCTCTAGTCACTAGTGAAAAATGTGTATTTCCCAACCAGTCAGCGACTGGTTGCTGGAGGTAGCACTTGTTGGCTGTACCCAGGTGAAATCAATCACAAAGAGGATGCTTCACTGAAAACCTCCTTGTGATTGCTTTGGTCACTAGCAGATTGCCACGGTCGAAAGTAGTTTGCATGAAAGACGCTGACTTGTCTGCAAACACTCGCCATTTACTCTCTGAGCTGTAATCTTCTTCTTGGTCTTTCAGCTGCTCCCTTTTAGGCCTTGCCACAGCAGGTCATCTGCCTCCATCTCTCCCAGCATCCTCCTCTGTCACACCAACCCTCTGCATGTCCTCCTTCACTTCATCCATGAACCTTCTCTGTGATCTTCCTCTTTAACTCCTGCCCGGCAGCTCCATCTTCAACATCCTTTGTCCAATATATCCACTGTCCCTCTTCTGCACATGTCCAAACCCATGTCTCAGCCTCGCCTCTCTAACTTTGTCTCCAAACCGCTCGACGTGAGCTGTCCCTCTAATGTACTCATTTCTAAATGAGCTATAGTGAAACTTGAAAAAGTGTGACGCAAACCAGAAACAGAGAATGTTTGCCTTCAAAGTAAAAGTTGTGTCTTACTGCCAGCCAAAGTATTTCAAAAGGTGCAACTTTGACTTTAAAGGCGAATGGTCTCCATTTCTGCATTGCATCACACTTTTCACAGTTTCACTACCGTTGAGAGAGTAGCTGGCGGGTGTTTGCAAACAAGTCAGCGTCTTCCATGCAAAATACTGGTGACCACTGCAATCAGCTGGTGACCAAAGCAATCGCAAAGAGGTTTTCTGTACCACCGTATACCTCTTTGCAGTCCATTTCATCTATTGAGCAGCCTCCAGAAACTACTCACAACTGCTTGGGGAATACACATTTTCCCTTAGCAACCAGTGGTCGCCAGCTGGTGAGGCCTGTGTGACTATGGCCTAAGTTGCGGTAATCCACAGAAATAAAACAAAAAAACCACCACTACTTTTTATCACATTGGCAGCTCCTGTCGAATACAGTTAATAAGACACACATATACACACACACACAAAGTGAACACATAATGGTGATGATAATGTGATGGTGGCTGATGGGTCTGTGTATGTTTGTGTCACAAAGAGGAAAAGGGGAACACAAGCAGGCCATTAAGAGGCTAATCAACTGTCTTTTTTCATACTAATTATACAGAACTGTTTCAATTACACTGCAGGATCCCTCAGCACACACACACACACACACACACACAAAACAGCAGGTATTCGCACACTTTTGTCTGTAGCCAGAGACACTATTCATTTTATGACAATGTATTAAAAAATGCTCTTCATCTCTCTCTCTCCATTGCTCTTTAACTCAATCTACACCCTCCCACCCCACCCTCACACACTTACACTTATGTACACACACACACACACACACACACACACACACACACACACACACACACACACTCTTTTCATGTAGTTATCTGTAACCTCCTCTCGCCTCTTCACTGTTTTTCTCATTAGAAAT
>VUQI01040709.1:0-12409 GCA_015106735.1 Paratilapia polleni | reverse complement strand
TGCTTAGTACTTAGTTGAAGCACCTTGGGCAGACTGAGGTCCTGAATTGAAAGAATTGAAAAAAGTGAAGGGGGTCTGAATACTTTCTGAACCTACTGTGTATATATATATATATATATAGAGATATATATATATATATATATATATATATATATATATATATATATATAGATATATATATATATATAGATAGATAGATAGATAGAGATATAGAGATATAGATATATATATATATCTACTGTGTATATATATATCTAACTATAGATATTCTTGTGTACAGTGCTTTAATAAGCCAAATGCTTATTGCCCCTTGTTGATTACACCGTACACAGTTCGAAAGCTTGTTCCACGTGTTCCCTTTCAGTCGATTCACTCAGTACAACACATACAGTATACACATGTACCCCCCTGTCATCACTGTCATCGCTCAGTTCTTATGCTCTTCACCTTGCCAGAAACACCTCTTACCAAGTCGGGCTAGCTAGGTACTGCTATTTAGCTCCGTTGTCTGCCAACTTGAAGTTAGCTTAACTGCCCCTGCTGGTGTTAGCGGAGCGCTAATTTTGAGTTTTTCCGTGCAGTATTTTTTGCTTTGCGTTTTGGTATCAGTGCCAAACCGAAGCTTGCAAAGAAGAAATCTTCTGTTTGCCAGTGTCCTCAGGGGTGCAGTGTTTCTTTGCATGACAAGGACCGGCATGAGGCGTGCCCTGTCTGCCTGGGGATTGTCCATGCTAGGAGAGCGATGACTGAGCCTGAAGCCTGTGCGTTTTGCCGCCAGCTGTGGAAAGATGGGTGATGTTTGTGGAGAAAGTGCTGGGGGAAGACTGCTGTCGCACGGTATGACCCTCTCCTCTTTGAGTCTAGGTACCCAGCTTCGTCTGAGTCTGAAGGCGAGGAGTATCTGGTAGATGTCCGCACTACTAGATGGGCTGACCACATGGAGTATGTTGATGGGTTAGCTGAGCACGAGCCAGAACCATGCGAGAGCACTGGCCAGCTACAGCCTGAGCTAGCCGCTCACCAGGATGACAGTGATGTGCCACAGTGGCATCTGTGCGCAGCCTCTTATGTCCCGGATATGGACAGGGCTGTTTATTTGGACGAACCAGTGTCTACTGAGGGGTTATTTGGGCAGTCTCTCGAAGCTATTCAGGCTAAATTTGAGCTGAGGAAGAAGCAGGCTCTGCACAATATAATTCCCAGACGTGATATGAGGCCCGAGCTTTCGGCCAGATCTCACAGGCCCACACTTCCGCTGCCCACTACTGTGGGTGCACCGCGGGCGAGAGCGCAGCCTCTGAGTCAAGTTTTACACCAGACAGCCTGGAGCAAAGATCCACCCTCAGGCCTCCAGAGACACTGGAATCCCAGGAGGAAGAAGCCTCGGTCCTCCTAGCTGTGAAACTGAGTGGAGATTGGCTCCAGCAGCATGTAGACACGGCTTCACCTCATTTGTTGCCGCCAAAGAGTCACTGTCTAAGTTCTGTTCAGGTTGTCAGCACCCAGAAGGTGCTGTACTTTCCTCACACAGTCTCCCAATCACAAACCCCCTGCACACAAAAATGCACTTTTGCTGCCTCAGGTTGTAAATCCCAGTTTGGATGTATTAAATATCCAGGTGACCACATCAGCTATTCACACTGTATGTCATTGTTGTGCCCCAATAAAGGTGCCTCCAACAAATTGTTGGAATGTACATGTTCCCATGTTACCACAAATAAAGGATGGATGTTGTTCTCAAACAGTTGTGAATCCTCAATCTACAGGTCAAATAAATCAGGTAAGGCAGGTGATGCCTTTTCCCATAGACACACTGGGGGGGGCGACAATGCCTAACCTACAGTGCTGCAGGTCAGCCAACTAGCCCAGGAGATTGTTTTACAATAATCGATCTAACAGACGCTTACTTTCATGTAACTGTAGACTGGAATCATAGGCAGTTTCTAAGGTTTGCATTTGAAGGCGTAGCCTGTGAATACCTGGTGCTGCCCTTCAGGCTGTCTCTCACTCCTTGCACCTTCACCAAATGTCTCGAGGCAGCATTAACTTCCCTTCAAGAGAGAGGCATCCGCATCTAGACAATTGGGCTCTTGTAGCAGGCTCCAGAGAGCAGGTGGTCATGCAGCTGTTGCTGGTTCTGTCACACATTCCGGCACTGGGTTTCTCGGTGATCTTTCAAAATAGCTCGCTAACCCTGGGTCAGCAGGTCTCTTTTCTCAGATTGGAAATATGCTCACTGTCCAACTACACATATTTGTCGGAGCACAAAGTGGCCACGTTTCATTGCTGCCTTGCTCAGTTTCATTTGGGATGCAGACTGGATTTCCATATGGTTTTACAGCTGTTGGGCATGATGGTTTCTATGTTTGCCGTAGCTGCTTGGACTGTTAAAGATGAGAGCGTTTCAGCACTGGACTCTCTTTCACCGTCTGTTTGTGTCAACTCACCTCCAGAGGAGGCTTGCCAGGCTGCTACACCAGGGCTCTCTGATTGGGAGAGTGTCTTTTCACAAGGTGGTGTCCACAGATGCCTCCTTGGGGGGGGGCTCTGTGCGATGGCGCATTGGTGAGAGGGGTCTGGACCACAGTGCAGTGAGAGCTGCACATCAACCACTTGGAGCTACTAGCTGCTTTTCTAGGTATCAAGCATTTCTGTCCGGTTCTGATGGGCCAGCATGTCCTAGTCAGGATAAACAATTCAACAGTGGTTTCTTACATAAACAGGCAGGGGGCAACACGTTCCTTTCCCCCGTTGAAACTGTCTCACTCTCTGCTGTTATGGTACAGTATTCATTTTCTGCACCCATGCCCAGAACTGTGGTTGGACTGCATGGTTACTTGTTGAGAGGTCAAATTTTATAGCTAAAGGTCTGCCCCCAAGTGTGGTGGCGATGATACAGAGTGCTAGGGCTTTGTTCACTGTAGGCTTGTATGCCTATAAATAATGAACGTTTGAGCTATGTTGCCAGCACTGACATGTTCTCCCATTCCAGTGCTCTATTGCAGATGTTTTGTCATTCCTACAGGAGCTGTTGGATAAGGGTATTTCCCTTTTTATAATGAAGGTTTATTTGGCAGCTATATCTGCTTGTCATGTTGGCTTTGATGGGGTGACGCCAGGTGCACATCTTCTCGCCATGCGTTTTTTTGAAAGGGGTCCACCACCTGAGACATGGGTTTATCCTCATTGGATTGGACTTTGGTGCTGGAGATCCTTTGCGGCCCCCCTTTTGAACCCACTGAGTCTATAGATATGAAATTTCTTTCAAATAAGACTGTGTTGCTTCTCACTCTGGCTTCTGTGAAGTAAGTGGGTGACCTTCGTGCTATGTCTGTGCATCCTTCTTGCATGCAGTTCTCTTCCGATGGCCTCAAGGTCATATTATGCCCAAATGCGGCGTATCTTCCTAAGATTGTTCCTGTGACTTATAGCTCTATGGATTTTCCCCTGGTGGAATGTGCTCCAGCAGGGGCAACCTCATGGGCCCTATTTAAAGGGCTTTCTGTGAATGATGTTTGTGCTGCAGCTAGTTGGTCACTTTTGGTCGTCACTTTTGTCCGGTTCTATTGGTTGGATGTGACAGCCCCTTCAGTGGCTCATTCTGTCCTTTCTGCTGGGTCTGCCATGCACTAAGGTGCTGGTGGTCCAACTGCAGTTTGGTGGCTGCTCTGCGGGGTGTGCATATATGTCCCATACTGTATGTGTTGTACCAAGTGAATCGACTGAACGGAAACAAAGTGTTACGTCTGTAACTTCTGTTCCTTGAAGGAGAGGAACGAGGTACAACACCACGTTGCCCCGCCATGCAGCTGGGCTCAGTGAAGAGTGGCTATCGAACTGAGGGGTGACTGTGATGATAGGGGAGTATATATGCAGGCAGGGCCTCACATATCTCATCAGAGTTCATCTGCCTTTAAGGCGTGAATAGAGGTGTCTTCAGCCAAGACACGCGGGGCGTGATATCCCATACTATGTGTGTTCTCTCTCCTTCAGGGAACAGAAGTTATACACATAGCACTTTGTCTCTGATACTGTCCCAACTGGCAGGAGGCAGCTACAGAAGATAGCCATGCATCTGCAAAGCTGTGCCAGTGCAGCAGCATACTGGACCCAAGCCAAGACTCATACATGTAGGCTATGGACTTGCTTCACATTCAGTTTGAACTGGATGAAGTTAGTCGCATTGCTGTGCTTTGCCTGACAGGCACTTGGCAGTGCAAACACCAGTAGATCACACTGTGTTGCACAAAAAAATCCATAGAGGATGGTAGGTACTGGTTCAGTCTTGTCATTTAATATCAAAATGGGATACCAAATGAAGAAAACAATTAAAGTACTGCTCAAACAGTATATCATACAAACAAAGCTCTCTGAGAAGTCCATTATAATTTTTATCTAAAAGATTCAACAGCAACAGATACCAAAACCTGACACACACACACACACACACACACACACACACACACACACACACACACAGCCTGTAAAAGGTTTTCGTTAGCCACAATGATTTCTACATGCAACAAAAATGCATACTTTGCTAACTGTGGGTCCTTCGGTAATTACATTCATACATCAGATCAGCTTCTTTACTACTTGCCAGCATAGCAAGCTCAGCATCACCTTTATCATCATCATAATGCTACTCATCTCTTCTACTAATAATTAATTAATCACTAACAGCAGAAGAGGATAAGAAGACATACATGATTACCTTGTTGGTTTTTATAAAACAAATGTTCACATGCCGTTCAATCTCATCCTCTCATTTCTTTCATTTTTCTCTCCCTTGTCATTATCATTTTCTCTTATTGGCCGTGTTTGGTATCGCTGAGATGACATCAGTGCTAATTTTTTGTTTTGTTCTAACAAATGTAATGGAAATTTTTAATTGTCACAAAGGCAAATATGTCCAAATGTGTGAGTTTTTGCATTGTGTGACGACCTCATTCATATAATAATCAATAATCACTAAACCACTGTCTTTGTTCAGTATCCTTGTTGGCGTGCCTGTGTTTCCATCTATGTGTATTTGTAACTGTGTGTGTGAGTGAGTATGTGTTTGTAATTAAGCAGGTTTTTCAGGGAAATTTTTCTATTAGTAATTGTGTTTTAAATTGTCTGAGCGTGAAATGAAATGATTGAGCATTCTTGAGGTTTGATCACAAACTGCAGAAGCTGTTTACATGCTTGTGAATATGGATGTATATTTTTATAGTGCTGTACGTGTACACCTGTGTAGGTGTGCATGGTTCATGTCTGTACCCCTCTGATGGTGGCATTTCTAATAGCGCTTTTTACTGCAGAACATGGTGAATAGATGGTAATTATTGCCAGCTGTGCTAAAAATACCACATCCTGTAGGGTGAAACCTCCTCCATCACTATTCTGAGTTTATTATAAAATGTTTGTGTGGTTTATTGCTATTGGATACATATTTGGCTGGCAGCGGTTTGATAGGAATTTCCTTATCTATCCTTTCCAGAGCTCTTCTGCTTCCATGTGAAATTGGCACGGTAATCTGCAGCGATTTTCCTCTCTCACTCTTTTACCCGCATTGCTCATGTACTGTAAATAGGAAAGCAGAGAGCTGTCTCCCATGCACTCTCCAGCCAGTGAATCCTTCCTTGGAGGTTGGAAAGAAACAGCCAATTGCTAAGCCCGATGTTGACTGAAAATGTGGCCCCAGTCAGGAGGGAGCAGTGAGAGAGAAATGCTTAATCTGTTTTTTTGTTCTCATACTCCCCTGTCTGGGGTATTATCATAGACTGCAGAGAGGTGGCCACATGCTTGTTGATTTGCCAAGATGCTGTGCTTATTGATATCAAAAGTGTTTTGACCTATGTGCCTGTGTATTCAAAGTATTGCCTGGTTGACTGTCCTATCACATGCGTGGGCAATGATGCGATTTTAGGATTTTTTTTAAAGCCATTTATTCAAGACTAGGCTTTGAATGTCAAATGTATATTACACAGTTGCACACAACTGCCCCAACTGCTCTTCCTGAGCCTGGTTCTGCTGTAGGTTTCTTCCTGTCAAAAGGGAGGTTTCCTTCCTACCGTCACAAGGGCTTGCTTATAGGGAATCTTCTGATTGTTGGGATTTTCTCTCTAATATTGTAGGGTGTTTACCTTACAGTATAAAGCACTTTAAGGCATCTGTTGATGTGATTTCGCGCTATATGAATAAACTTGAATTGAATTGAACTTTAACATGTCGCACAGAGCAGTTTGAAGTACTTTGTTAACAGTGTCAGAGAAAGCGGTTCAAAAAGGTTCCCCAGAGAGACAAAGGACACAGCCTGGACTATATGCATTTCAATCTCCACCAGCCACAAGAGTGCAAGACACACCAACATAATATCCAGGTACTGAGTGATATGATTGTGATAACTGTGTTACCTCAACATTTTTTTAACATTATTTACAAATCTACCAATTTAACTATGCATTTGGAATCATGACGGTAGCAGAAATTAGAAGTAACTGGGAGATAATCAAATTATGTAATCAAAGTGCAAAACAGGCACTCAGAGTTAACTATGAATCAAACTGCAGCTGTCAGTTTTGCAAAGCAGAAGCCAGCCAGAAACAGTGCTAACTGGGTGGTGGGCCCTGAAGGGCCCCAAAAAATAGTGCAGTGGATCTGTACAAGAGTAAATACTGACCAAGGCAATGGTTTGCAATACTGAATGGTCTCACATAGAGCTTCAAGAGGGAAACATGTGCCAGTTAGACCCCATGTTGTTTGAGCAAGCTAAACTTTGTTAGAAAGTACTCAGGTGAATATGTGACACTATTTAAGGTTGTATATGTTCCAGTTATAAGGATGGAGGTTAGTTTGGTAACAACAGAAAAAAACTGGAAATGCAATAGGTTTTGTTATATGAAACTGTACTGTAGAATGTCATTAATGGGGAATAAACTACTCACATCAGACTACTTGCAAGCATATGACTATTTCCTGCCGCAATGCTAAAGACAGACCAACTATTGAACTTGCAAACATAGCCTTCATTTTTGTTCAGCACCCTCTATCTACCAACAAAGTTTAGCAGTATCTACTAGTTCATTTTGACATTTACCATCATGCAATTAACTAAAACTACTACTTTACTCTATATTTCTACATGCTGTGAAAGGAAAGGTGAGATAAGAGCAGATAATTTCTATCTCACCTAACAAGGCAATATAGAAATTCTCAAACCCATCTATCTGCAGCAGATTTGTGGTGATGTGTCTTTGTTTGGTTATTATAGTCTCATGTGACTGCTATAGACTTTTACACACGTTTTACTCAGAGTTGGTGAGCACAAAGTTTAAGCTGCGTGAAGTAGGATTTCAAGTAAGGCATATAAACCCTTACTTGGCCTTTTCCTCCAGGTTATTTACTCAATCTGCTGTCTTGTTTACCCCTTGATTACCTACATCCATGCCCCCGGTTGTTTTCCACTCACATTTCCACACTCTGGGAGTCTTCTCCCTTTCCCAACTGTGGCAAAAGAAAGTAGGGAGGTGGGTGAGGAAAAGAGTAGAGTCTAAGTCAAGATTACATTTAAACGTGCACACCAGAGGGTGGAGCATCATGGTCAGCCCTTTCCATATCACATTTGATGTCTTTTACCCTTGAGGCTGTTGATCCACTGTTTGGGTCTGTGCAGGAAAAATATCAAAGTCAACAAAGAGTGTATGTTAGCCTTCAGGTATATGGGTTATGCACTCAAACGTATTGCATGGGCATGATTAGTTGCTTATTGAATAAGCTGCTAAACTACATAAGTGTTCCTCGAGCAGGCAAATTGAACTCCTGCTTTAATGTAGTGTGTGCTTTTTGGTTTTTGTCACTGACAAGCAATATTGTGGCCATTATTTTAAAAGCTGTAGCTTAAATAATGCAGACTGAAAGAAATACACAAACGGATTGCACTCAAACAGTTTGCATTTTGCAATTTAGTGCAACTGCTTGAAATCAGTGTTACAGAGAAAGCCACTCAGTAATTGTAGAGAAGTATTTAAATTCACCATTGTGTGTTTCTGTCTGTAAGACTTTCCTGCAAAAGTCTCATACATCACCACAAAAAGATTCTGACAGATCTGCAGAAACCAGTGAAATGTCTACAAAAGCACTGAAGCAGATATACTAAAATAGCAGCATTTTAACTAAGCTTCTTTCAAAGTATTTTACAAAGAGTATGTCAATTATAATTTTAAAGTAATCAAACAATAAGAATCAACCATAAAATAAGATTGATGCAATATTCTTTTTAAAATGCAGATAATTTAAGGTACTTTGCATTAAAGAAATTAAATTAAGCTTAAAAGAGAATATTCAAGAGAACATATACAAGGTTGGCAAAAAGCATGATAAAAGAAATGAAAAAGATTTATTTAAGAAAGCTGATGAGATTAGACTGTTACTGTCATTTAGTGAGTCTCAATTATTTCATTTAATGAGGTTAAGGAAACCCGTGTAACTGGGCTTTCGAGGCTGAATTATATAATTTCTCTTAACCCATCATAATGATTTATACACTTCCAATAACATTAAGAAAATACACAATAAATGCTGGAGCATAAAAAAGAGAGAAATAAGGACACTGCTGTAATATATTTGTTTATAACTAATAATTATTTTTCAGAATTAATCAAATTGACTTTTTTTTGTAAAATGTAGTAACAAATAATGTATTGTAATATGCCTTCATGGAATTACACTTCCTAATTGATCTATTCTTTGGCTCAATATTCTGTAGATAATATAAATTTCTGCAGTTTTGCTATGTTTGTTTGGGGGTTTTTTTTGTTGTTGTTCTGTTGTTCTTTTGTTTTTTTGGTTATTTCCTTTTTGATAGCATTAAATGGCAGAATATTGTAAACACAAGTGTAGTTTGGAATGAATTTAAGAGAAAATACAACTCACTCTGCCTTAATAAGTTAAGGCAGGTTGAACATAAGTGCACCAAAAATGATCCAATGAAAGAAAAGTCAGCAAGAAGACAAGTCTATAAATACAGAATTAACTGGGAACAAAAAGTAATGAGAGAGGGCAAAAAGGCAGGACAGGCACACAAAGGGAGGAATCAAAAACACTGGAGACACAATAATTACATTCAAAGTGAAATAGGGAGTAGCTTAAAAAGATACCCAACACACACATAAACAAAGAGAGACATACAGAGAGAAGCTACACAGGTAAAAGGTAAACACAAGGAACACAAGGAAATCAAAACCAGGAACCAAAACAATGATAAAAATGCAAAACCATGACAAATACAGGTAAAAATGGAGAAACATGGAATTCATACCACAGAACTTATAACCTCAATCAGAATTACACTACTTCACCTGCTTTTAGTCATTGTCATATTAGAAAAAACATGTATATGTTATGATCCCCGGTCTGTCCCAGTGCTTTTTAGTTTTTCTTTTGGAGTTTATTGTTGTTCATCATTAGGAGCTTTTGTTTGGTTGCTTCATGGTTTCCTTGTTCTTCATTTTGTTTATCGTTAAATTTAAAATTTTCATTTATTCTTTAGTTCTGGTTCTGGGCCTGAGTTTGTTAACCCTGAGATGAGGGAAACTCTGGGTTTTCTGTTTCATACAGAGAGTCAACTTAAACTCTGAGTCATTTACCGGGGTAACAGACTCTGTGAATTTAACCTGCTCGCTGGCAGGTGTTCTTCAACAAACTCTGACTCCTCCCCTCCTGCTGCACATGAACCAGCTGACTGACAGTCCGATTCATTTCCTCATTCATAAAGTAGCTATCAAAGCACACAGCAGAGCAAATTAATTTGCAGAAGTTTACATTTTTACAAACATTGAAATCCCGGTTAGATGTAAGTTTGCTATTTTTGTGTTTAAAATGAGCGCTTTTACAATCATTCAGTCGTCAATATAAAGATGGAGACAGCAATTACATTGTCAGCTCAGAATAAAATCTATAGGCTACATCTTTCTAACTCTGTGACTCTGTGGGCAGTAATGCAGCTCTCAGACTGTCAGCCAGTTTCCTTGCACTGGAAACATTTACTGTACGTTACTGTAGCAATCACTGTTTAAATAACACTTATCTGTATAAAGCTTTAGACACATAACACATTGATCAATGATGAGTCATTTGTCGTGTTGTAATCGGTCACACTGATGGAAAAGTGTCTGTCACAGTTGGGATCTTGGGGATGATGTGAATATTCGAGTGATGGTGAGGCTGAAATTACTTTAAAACTCTAAAACTGAACTAAATGGATTTTAAAGTGACCTTTTTAAATGCAGCCTGCAGACAGTCTGACTATGTTCTGAACATTTCATGTTGAAATTTGTTCACAGACTGGGATTCAGTCATTAAATGATGTCAAACAGCATGTAGAAAGGTACAGTGTCTGAAATTCAGAGTCTGAACCTCCACATATTTTCCACTGAAAATCACATAAATCAGTCGAAGTGGGTCGACCCATCTCTGCATCGGAGTCACTTGCACAGCAGGATGGATTCAAAATGGATAAGGATCACAGATTCAGACCAGCTCCGGTTGTTTCCCTGGTCATTCCTTTCTGATCCGTTTTGGATCCGTTCATAGCGGCTTATCTCGACATGAACTGTATTCCTTATTTAAAATGGTTCATACTCCCAAAACTATACTGAAATATTTAAAATCTTTAAAAGCTTAGACATTTCTTTTAACAAGGAAAGCAGAGTTTTTCTATAAGCATTTTTATCCAGTAGTGGCAGAAATAATAAAATTTTCTATTAAAAAAAAGTGAGGTTGTTACATCCCATCAGTACATAAAAAAAGCAAAACAAAAAACAAAAAAACAAAATGGTCAGTAGCTGTACCAAAAACAGTTTTTTATTTAATAAACAACTGACTTGAGGGCAGATCCTCAACCTGGAGTCTGTTGCTATCTGGGTAACTAATATCACAGGTCGATCAGGAAACCGTGTCTTCTCTGTTTCTACATATTTTTATCTTCAGTTTCTGTCTCCTACATTTTGCGCCTGTCAGGTTACAGCTAAATAATTACATTTAAAAATCAAATATAAAATTAGGATTCGTGCTTCATCTAATGAAACTTCAAGTTGGGTAAATGATGACCAGACAGCATAAAAATTATATATTTTATATCAAACTTTTATTCTATCTATTATGATGACAGAGTGGCCCAAGCTGATTAAAATGTCTCTTTTCTTCCCTCCCATTTTTTAAGATAAATATCATGGTCAGCACTGACACGTGTTCATATTCCTCGGTCCACTGGTTTAAAATGGAACCTCTGCTCTTTATTTACCCGTTGCCATGGTGAATCGTGGTATCGGAGCTCCATTGATAATGGCTTTCACGCACAGCTTAACTCAGGATGAACATACTCAGAGTTGATTGAACTTACTCCGATCAGCTGTTCTGGAACCGAACACTCAGAGTTACCGATCTCAGAGTGAATCAACTCTGAGTTTATTTTTAAACTCAGAGTTTGATGAACATGCTTCCTGGAATAGGTCTCTGGTTTCTTCTCTCCTATGTTAAGTTTATTCATTTGTGTGTGTGCGTGTGTTTCCCTGTTTCAGTTATTGTTACTCACTTCCTGTTTAATGTTTGTAGTTAATTGTCTCGTGTGTCTTGTTTAGTTTTACTTCCTCCCCTGTCTCGTTGTCTTGATTGTCTTCACCTGTTCCTCGTTATCCACCTGTATCCACTCCCCTGATTAGCCCTCAGTGTGTGTGTGCGTGTGTGGGTGTAGATATACACTATATTGCCAAAAGTATTTGCTCGTCTGCCTTCACATGCATATGAACTTGAGTGACATCCCACTCTTAATCCATAGGGTTTAATATGATGTCGGCCCACCCTTTGCAGCTATAATAGCTTTAACTCTTCTGGGAAGGCTTTCCACAAGGTTTAGGAGTGTGTTTGTGGGAATTTTTGACCATTCTTCCAGATATGCATTTGTGAGGTCAGACACTGATGTTGGACGACAAGGCCTGGAGTTCATTTCACTGGAACTAAGGGGCCGAGCCCAACTCCTGAAAAACAACCCCACACCATAATCCCCCCTCCACCAAACTTTACACTTGGCACAATGCAGTCAGACAAGTACCGTTCTCCTGGCAACTGCCAAACCCAGGCTCGTCCTTCAGATTGCCAGATGGAGAAGCGTGATTCGTCACTCCAGAGAACACGTCTCCACTGCTCTAGAGTCCAGTGGCGACGTGCTTTGCACCACTGCATCCGATGCTTTGCATTGCGCTTGGTGATGTAAGGCTTGGATGCAGCTGCTCGGCCATGGAAACCCATTCCATGAAGCTCTCTATGCACTGTTCTTGAGCTAATCTGAAGGCCACATGAAGTTTGGAGGTCTGTAGCTATTGACTCTACAGAAAGTTGGCGACCTCTGCGCACTATGCGCCTCAGC
>VUQI01040708.1:0-14678 GCA_015106735.1 Paratilapia polleni | reverse complement strand
TCAACAATTCAACTCACAGGTATTTGCCATGCCCATTATCCATCTCTCAGCCAGCCTTTTGCTTTCTCTCATTCTTCCTCCTGCTGTCATTTTCACAATAGCCTCCTTGTTTGGGCAAAGATAAGGGTGTCCCTTGACAGAACACGGAGCAATGACAACATAAATCTGACACTTTAGAAGAAAAGTTATCCTGTTTTTCAGCTTCATATCAATCAAATAATTATTGGTCCTGATTTAATTCTCAAGCATGAAAAAATGCCTAAACATACAACCCCAATTCGAAAAAAAAGTTGGGACACTGTGTGAAATGTAAATAAAAACAGAATGCAATGATCTGAGATGTGTAGCTGCCATCAAATTCAAAATGAGCTAATATTTTTCTTAAAATGGTACATTTTCTCAGTTTAAATATTTGATGTTTCCTCTGTTCTACTAAAAAGAAGTATAGGTTTATGAGATTGGCATTGCATTCTATTTTCATTTACATTTTACATAGTGTCCTGACTTTTTTGGAATTGGGGTTGTACAAAAATTCAATTGTGCCTGGAAAATTTTGGACAGTGGCAATTTTGGCTCTGTAGGGCACCATAGTTTGACATGAAAATACAGTAGAAGTGCAGATGCAGTAGGGTTTTTTTATAATCAGTTTCCTATTTTTAGGCAATCAAATGTGATTGGAAAACTAACGCAATAATAAACTTTTCATTTTTAATACTTTTGTTGAGGTTCTTTTGTAAGCAATGACTGCCTGAAGTTGGAAGCTCATGGACGTCACCAGAAAATTAATAGCTTTCCTTTTTTGTGATGCTTTTCCAGGCCTTTATTGCAGCTGTTTTCAGATTTTTTTTTCATGGGTGTTCCTGAATTTTGCAACTGACAAAAAAAGTTTTGTAGCTAGCTGTACCTGTGGTGTTTTACAGGGAAGTTATAGTCACACCAAATATTGATTTGATTTGTTGTGTTTACCTCACCTACCTTTGTAAAGTTAAGTAATAAAGATGGCTTTATTTATGAACATGTCTTACTTCACTTTTAGATCCTAAAGCATCTCAAAGTATCAAATAGTTAGAAATAGAGAACAATTGGAGCCTGGGGCTGGAGCCTATCCCAGCTGTCATAGGTAAGGTACACCCTGGACAGGTCACCAGTCTACTGAAGGGCTAACATAGACAGACAGGCACACACTCTCACATCCACACCTATGGCCAATTTAGAATAACATACAGCTGGAGCTGGAGTATTCAGAGATAACCCACGCATGCATGCAGGGACACAGGGAGAACATACAAACACCAAACACAAAGGCCCCAGCAGACCAGGAGGTTTGAATACAGAATCTTCTTGATGTGAGGTGACTCTACTAACCACTGTGCTACCCCGATGTTCAATTTATTATTTTTGTATGTATAACAGATTGTGCTGTCAAATGATGCAAAAATGAAAAATTAATATATTATTATGTCAGCACTGTTTCTCTTTTATTAACCTTGCATTTTTGTTGATGTTCAAATGGAGTCATGCGGGAACCCACATGTTCTGTATTTTGTTTACAGGAAAAGCAGAGCAAGCTGTTTTGGCATCAGGCACCATCATGAAACTTACTGCTCAGTCAAATGGAAAACTGGAGGGTGGAGCGGACTTTGGCTTCTACTGTAGAAAAAGGAACTAGCATAGTCAACTCTTCACCAATGATAACATTGTTTTTATGTAACACATTGTATAAAACAACAGGAGACAGAGAGTTATCTGAAAGAAATTACAGATTGGCCTCTGATTCTTGTATGTTATTAAACTCCTTGGGCTAACATAACTTGTCATGATAAAACTGAATTTATAAATATTAAAAATGCAGACAGCTGATTCAAGACAGGATTTAGTTTTACTTAAATGTCAACATGGTTAATTTGTTTATGTTGCTGATTAATACTTCTTAACATTCTAAGATTATATTATATTTGTGGATTTTCAATCCTCAGTTAAGCATTTAATAGCTGTCTGAAATCAGCCCTGAACATAATATATATGATTCTTTAATTAAAACATTTTAAGGGAAGATGTTAGATTTTACAATTCCCCCTTTTATGTTCAGGTAGCCAAAGTTTGTTTTCATTTTAACCTTACTGTGTGACTTACTTTGTGACCTTACTGTGTGACTTTACCTGAAATTCCTGCTTGGTAGGCAGATTCTATTATGATTGAAGACCATAGTAATTTCACTGAGATGCTGGGAAAGAGGTTGTGTGGGAAGACATCACCTGTTTGTTTATTGTAGAAACAAAGTCTTCCCTTTAAATGTCAGCAGAGAGCAGCAGTGTCTGGTTTGAAGAGCAGTGGGATCACAGGAGGTTACCTGGACGGACTTTTTGTGGTCATCATTCTGACTGACAGCACTGGACTTACCAATATTTGGTGGACTTTTAGTAGGCACAAAGAATTCTTATTAATTTCCCATATTGGTGTAATTTAGCATTATGGCTGAGTCTGGGTTCCCATTACCGCCAGAGGCTTTCTGTCCACTGTGTGCAGACACAGTGAGAGACCCAGTCACTATCGCCTGTGGTGACACTTACTGCCTAGAGTGCATCAAGATCTACTGGGATCAGTTCGACCACATGGGTGTGTACAGCTGCCCACAGTGCCGTGCAACCTTCACACCTCGGCCCGTCCTGAAACGAAACCTGCCTGATGTATACCATGAGCCACGGCGACAGCTTCCAGAGCTTACTCCTTTCCCCTACATGAATCGTGAAGCCTACTGCGACTTCTGTGTTGGCCGTCGCAGCAAGGCTGTCAAGTCTTGTCTGATGTGTTTGGCTTACTACTGTGAAACACACGTCAAGCCTCATTATGAGTCATCTACCTTCAAGAGGCACAAGCTGGTGGATGAGACGGGTCACCTGGACAGGAAGATATGCCCCCAACATGAGAAAGGCCTGGAGCTGTTCTGTCGCACTGACCAGATGTGTATTTGTGTGCTGTGTACTGTCAGAGAGCACCGTAGCCACAACATTACCTCAGCAGAAGAAGAACGCATTGAGAAACAAGTGAGTTTGAATTGTTTTAGTCAATATCTCTGGGTCTGACAGCCTTGTTTGATGCACGAGGCTGCAGTAAGGCAATATTAACCCGATGAAATCTTTCAATACTGCTTTAGATGTAAATTCAATATGAGCTTTTTATCAGTTTTTGCATGGACTCATTGACTAAAAGTATATCTCTAGAGTGACAAAATCCTGTATTCTTGTCTTTATGTTTTTCTATCAGAAAGTCCTGGTGGTTACCCAGACTGAAGTCCAGCACATCATTCAGGAGAGGATGAAGGAGCTCCAGGAGCTTAAGCATAATGTCGATGTTCTAAAAGTAAGATCTATGTAGCCCAGCCCAACATAAATCACACTGTTCTTCATGGTAAATTTCAATTGGACATGGTCTGTTTAGGATAGGAAATATTGATTTTTTTTTAAAGAATGGTAATATGGTAATATCAAAGCTCCTGGAAAATTGTCTTTACTTTTCAGAGTGCAGCCCAGCGAGCACAGGCAGAAAGTGACAAGACCTTCCATGAAATGCTGCAGGCAGTGGAGCGCTGGAAGTCTGAAATCAATCAGATGATAATGGCCAACATGCAGTCAGCGATGTCACAGGCTGAGGGCTATGTGGATCGTCTGGAGCAGGAGATAATGGAGCTACAACGGCGAGATGCAGAATTACGACAGATCGTTGAAACGGAGGATAACATTCACTTTCTGCAGGTGCTGGAAAATCAGACAGAGCTGAAACAAGTGACATCTATGGCTTTCTGCTTTGTAATATAACAATTATGGAACACTTAATTTACTTATGACTTCCAGGTACATTTGTATTTGTTTGTGTATTCAGGCTTCGAAGACAGCCTGATAGGTGATATTGTATTTAACTTGAAAATGCTTAGGAAGTTAAGTTTTTACAAACACTGTTAATGCTTGTTTATGTTTTTCCTGCTATTTTCACATAAAAAAAAGATGAGCATTAATCCTGGTAAAAATTTAACCCACACCAGTGCTACTCTATGTAGTAGCAATATTTTTGAAATATTAACATAATTTTGTGAGTCATGAATATAAAATTTTAGAGCTTAGTTAGTGATGTTGTATAGCATATTTTAATTTGGGTTTCTGACTTGTTGAAATTACCCCAGCTGTAACACCCGCTGTTCTGACCCATGCACACTTAGCATTCATTACTACCTTATTTGAAACAAGAACACAGTTTCTTTATGGCAGCTTGTAAAAATTATTACACTTCTTTTTCTTGTTAAAACAGAATTTCCCAACCCTGTGTGTTCCTCCTGAGGCCATGGTGCCCAAAGTGCTCATTAACCCTCAGTTCTCCTTTGGAGAGATGAGCAAAACAGCCAGTGACATGAAAGAAAATCTGGATGACATCTGTAAGAAGGAACTGGGCAAAATCACCAAGACAGGTTTGTTACAGTAGTTGTTATTAAAACTATGATTACTGTGAAAATTAGTGAGGCAGTAAAATCCAACCTGATAATATAAATTCATGAATTACAGTTAGTGAAACTCCTGTGTACATCCTTTTGCCAAGAAATGGAGAAAAACGGCTCAAAGGTAAGTCAGCTGAATAATTTCATTTCTGTTATTTTGTACATGACGTTTAACAGTTTAAAAATAAATAATGTTGCCATTTTACCACACAAAAGTATGCATGCTATGTTTTCATATTCGAACAGTCCCTTCAAGGTCAGATTTTCAGGAGCCAAAAATGAGAACAGACTTCTTGAGATGTGAGTAAACTTGGTTATCAAAAAAGTATGTAACTTTTTAACATTTTATGTATTAGATGCTCAGCATCTAAGCAGAAGAAATTTAGAAATGCATGATGTGGCTGTGTTTTCAGATGCCTGCAAGCTGTCCTTTGACCCTAACACAGTCTATAAAGAGCTGGTCTTGTCAGAGGGGAATCAGAAGGTCACCCGGAAGAAAACAGTCCAGTTTTACCCAGATCATCCAGAGCGCTTTGATGGCTTCTCTCAAGTGCTCTGCAAGGAGCCTCTCACTGGTTTCAGGTTTTACTGGGAGACAGAGTGGAATGGGGAGTTTTCCATAGGGGTGGCCTATAGGAGCATCAGCCGCAAAGGGAAGAATTCACACAGCCTGCTGGGCTACAATGACAAGTCTTGGAGTCTCCTTTGCTCAGACTCTGGTTACTCTGCCTGGCACAACAAAGTAGATAGAGACCTTCCTGGTGCTCCCAGGGCTACACGCATTGGTGTGTACCTGGACTATGCTGGGAAGACAGTAGCCTTTTACTCAGTGTCAGAGACTATGGAGCTTATCCACAGATTCAAAGCTCAGTTTAGTGAGCCTCTGTATGCTGGTTTTGGTGTAGGCTCCTCAGTTACCCTCTGCCAACTAAAACAGAGTTCTACACCTTATTAATTAATTTAAAAGCATGCAAATTATATATTATGAATGAAGAATTCACACTGATACAATATGTATTTCATAAGGACATAGAATACAATATACAATGTATGGTTAGTTTCCACATAATTTTATTTCCTCCAGTTCAGCTGCAGCATATTTCACACAACGTCACAATTTACACCAAACAAACAATATTATAAACTTGTGAGCAAACAGTTGCTTCTTTACAACAGATACGTAGCAACATATTTTAGTTATGGGCCACAAGGTATCTCTTTTGACTCTGTTTTTTAACTCTACTGACTACTGGGGAAAATGTGAATCTTTAGCTGCTAGATGCTCTATTGTGTTCACCAGTAAACCCCTTACTGTGTCTGTCTGTTTGATGGTAAGCATGTTTGTTGTATAGTGTATGTACAGTAAGATTATAGTGTTCTTTCACTGAAAATAGTGGTGCGATGCAGCTGAAATGATCCAGTGAAGGGTTGAGACTGAACCAGACACGAGAAGTTGTGGGCTCGGCAGCCAGACAAAGACCTGATATCTGCTAGAGGCTTCCTTAAACTGAAAAGAGGGGTAGACTTCATCAGTCCAAATGATGCTTTTGCACACGCCACATTCACGTAGTCATTTAAAGTAGTGCTATCATAAAAATATCAATTATAGCCACTAAGATGATTAACATCACTCAAATAGCTCTCATATAGTCTCAAATACATGTGTATATATTTTGCACATAGATATTTTATTTATTTCACACATATTATGTCTTTTAATACACAGATTTTTCAACAAATACTGCACTTGTGCATGCTATAACATTGCTTACAAAGTACTTTAACACCAGGATGAACAGCAGTGTTTTGTTGAAATTTTCCAGCCTTGTATTACCTCTGACCACACCCAACCACACCCTTTCCTCTGGCTGAGTTTGGCCAGAAGGTGATCTTTTGCACCTGTAAACTGATATCATGGGGTCCTGGATACATCTCCACATCACTGCAGCAAAGAGAAATTTAACCACTGGAGGTCAGCAGGAGATGTTAAAGGAACAGTAAGTAACTTTCTGAGGTTATTTAATAGAAAACTGAATATTGTACTCATAAATATACATTGATTAGTGTGTAATTACGTCTTCCAACAAACTGATGCATTCTCATAAACTTAGAATAATCCATTAAAAATACATAGGAGCAGTGGGCCGGTTTGTGGAAGCCACCAAGTTGCCCCGCCATCTTGAATACAGTGGCTGAGATGGACATCAATCGGCTAATCACATTTTACGTATAAGGCTAGACACCGGCAGAGGAAGCGGAGGAGAAGAGAACTTGTAGGCATTCAGGTGCTGTGGTGGCAAATTTTGATTCAAGCTTGGACCTTCAGACTCAAGATATGAAGGATCACACCATGTTTTATCATCTGAGAAGGGTTCCCCTTCACCTAAAGAAGCGAAAACAGTAAGGAAAGGGACAACATGACCGGGTTGGGATAAAATGAGAGTAAATGTTAGCACAGTAGCCTTTCCCGGATGGAAGGAGTTGCAGAGAGAGGCTTTTAAAAGTGACGCTGATGAGAGTTTATCCGCTAAGTGTCCGAGTCCAACAATGTTAGATCCACTTCAAAGAAAGTTTCACTAACACCGACTAAAAGCGGCTAACAGCAGCTAAAACAGCAGCACTTACAGACAGTTCAGGATATCCTCAACAACTCACCTCAGTATCGCTGTCATCGGTCAGAAGTGAGCTTCACTGACTCATCGACCCGTATCGGACTCCTTTCACAAAGTTTTCCAGCCTCCTCCAGAGTAAATAGACATGGATGCTTCTCACCTGGCATACTGACAGCTGAGGTAAACAGTGGACTGACAGCCTACACTCACTACAGATGAATGGCGGCCAGAGTTTTTGAGGTGACTCTGGGGTAAAAATGTAAAATACCGCAAAATATTTAATTGACACATATCCAATTTTTATTTCTGATTTATTGCTAAGTGTTGATATTATTCAAATATGTTAAAATATAGTGTGTACAAAAACGTTTTCATGCACAAACAGTAGTAGAAACACGATGGGGGTACAGTCTAAATTTAATGTTTTTGATCTCTCTTGGCTGACAAAAAGGTGTTTGTCCTATAGCGGCCACTGTATTAGGATTTCGCACTTGAATTGGGAGGGGTAAGAAAACACAGTTCAGTTGACTGCAATCTGCAATCTACTGACATCTAGTGGTGACATTTTACGCACTGTAACTTTAAGTTATTCTAAATTCTAAATATGCTTTATAATAATCAAACCTTCTAGAATTAAAGTCTTTATTGTAAAATGCTATAAATCCACAAATATGTGATTAGACAAAAATGTTAGGGAATAATAAAAAAGAATGAATTTGCAGTTATCTTTATTATTTTTTAATGTATATGCCACATGAACCCTATATATTTATCGGCTGATATATATCGAATTTTTAAATAACCAAATATTGGTATCAGTATTGATCTTCAAACTCCTATATCAGTTGGGCTCTATTCTTTTATTAATGCCTTATTTTAATAATGTCCTGTTTCCAACAAGGAATTTCAACACTACAGACATTTTGTGTCTTCTCTGTCACTAAAATATTTATCTAAACCGGTTAATCTGCTTCTGGACTTCTCAGAGGCATTTCTCTTTGTTGATCATGTTTTTTGTCAAAACAAAATATCATGTTCTGCATCTCTAATATGTTTTGTGTGAATAAATATTATTTCCAACTCTTTCTATTCAAGCTGAATACACACACATCCATACATACATACATATATATATGTGTGTGTGTCTGTGTGTGTGTATATATGTATGTATGTATATATTACATACATACATACATTCAATTTTCAATTCAATTCTATTTTATTTGTACAGCGCCAAATCACAACAACAGTCGCCTCAAGGCGCTTTATATTTTAGGGTAAAGACCCTACAATATTAGACAGAAAAGACAGAAAACCCCAACAATCAGACGACCCCCTATGAGCAAGCACTTGGCAACAGTGGGAAGGAAAAACTCCCTTTTAACAGGAAGAAACCTCCGGCAGAACCAGGCTCAGGGAGGGGCAGCCATCTGCCGCGACCGGTTGGGGATGAAGGAAAACAGAAGAGAGCAGAGGGAGACAGGACAAAAAGGCACACCTATAGGAGAGAGACAGAGTGTACATACATACATACATATATTACATACATACATATTTATATGTGTGTGTGTGTGTGTGTGTATACATACACACACACACACTCTTTTTTGTGTTACCAGGTCACTAACAAACTATTAAAAAACTATCCATGAGGCCACAAACATGAAGTCATGAAGACCTTTGTTTTGATGTTTTGTTAGTCATGATTACAGTATTTGGAATTCAATACAATGCACATTCATGGACCAATATTTCTAACTCGTTTAACCTGTTGCATGAACTACAGACCAGACTGTGAAGATTACATGAACATAATTAATAACACATAAATCATGATGATTGAACTCGTTGGATATAAATGCAGGCAGAGATACTGTTAATACTGAGATACTGTTAATTCATGCATTCTTTTTTCTTGCTTAAAGTCAAGTAATTTGTAATAATATGTACTTACCTTAAGGGGTGATCAAAAAAATCTAATTTTGAATTACATTTATTAAATCTTTTTTTACAGGTAGTCATACTGAGACAAAGGCTTCTTGTCTGCTTTTATCTTAAAAGACAAATGTAATTTAGAAGTCCTGAACTTTGAATGATGATGGGTTTATTTCAATTACTTTATATTTAGGTCAAGGTAAATGTTGCCAGAATCAAAGGATGGTAAATTGAATGAAAAAAAGTATATATTTTCATTTAACACAATATGCAACTCATTTGTAAATTTAATTTTAGATAACATTAATTAGATAAATAATAATGTTTTATGAGGAAATAAGTTAATATTTTGCATGATACAGTAGACTCTTATAACAGTCTCTTACAGCAGTTTATTTATGAGGTACAAAGGGACCAAAGCTATCAGCAAGGGAAAGTTTTCAAATTTTCTCAGTTAATACTAATTATGACCTTTATTGTCATAATTAGTATTATGACATAATTAGTCATAATTAGTATTATATTTACTTTTTTTATTTTTAAGCTATTATCTATAACTTTTATAGTGGCTCATAGGAAGGACATGTCATTTGCTCACATGATTTGCATGACAAATTACCCAAGGGTACAACACTGCTTTGAATGTTTCCCACAAAACAGACATGAAGCACGACCATAGCCCCATATGCAAACTTTCAAGTGTTGGAGGCAATCAACCAGCACACTACTGCAGAAATGTCAGTAACTGCTACATTGTACACATTTAATCTAATAGTATTTGTGGCATTACTACAACATTAACTGTTGTGGTAACTACAGACAGCATTTGGGTTTGTAGAACCGTATGCACAGAATGTGAATGTGTAAATGTTACCAAATTTAAAATGTTAAAGCAGCTATTCTGTTGTAAATACAAACTTACTCTACTCGTAAAAATACAATATATGATATTACAATCAGTATTTATGTAACTTAATTTAAATAATGAGGATGATAAATTTACCAGACAGTATACTAGTTGTTGATGAGTTTTATCTAACTGAGGCAATGACATGCAGAGTGCAACAACAAAAGACTGAACTACCGATCTTCAGATTAGTTCACTACAACCTCCTCTACCTCCTTAGCCATTCATCCATTTTCAAAATCTGTTCAGATTCACAGTTGTTATCCCAGCAGATGGAATATATATTTCTCGGAAACACAATCAGGCTCAGTTATTTTTAACACACTGGTAGAACCTGTACCTGTGTGTACTGGCTTTGCAACTTTTAAATTCAGTGAATTAAAGTTTTTTCAAACAGTGGTATAATATTCCCCTAAGGAAAAAAGTCTCACAAATGAGAAGAACACTGAAGAGGTGTTTGTGCCAACAAGTATGTTTCACCAAGCAGGAGTTACATAGTGCACACACATTCTTTTGCACTTTTGCTCAAAGGTTCCAGAGCTAAAATGGACCTTAGATTACATATAATGTCTGCAGAGTATTTAGTGTTTGTTAAGAAACTACTTTTTAAAATTTTTGATTTTTAATTTGAATTATTTTCTCAGTGTGCAGCAAATTCACATGCTGTGTGTATATGAACATACGTGTAAATGAAGCCTTTTCGTCATACTTGGTCTGTCAGTATCATTGTATCATTCTCAGAGGGATGTGTGGTAATACTAGCAAATCCTGTTTGGTAGGTAACTCAAGCAGAAACAAAGGCAAGGATTTCACTTACAAAACACAAAAAGGCATGTAAAAGCAGAGGCCCTTTTAGTCTGGAATTAAAAGACCACCTTCAACCGTAGTGCTGCTCATGTTGTGGTAAGTTTTAAAGAAATACAAAATATGTAGCATTTTTACGACTGTTATTTATTTTAAAAATCTAATGTCTTTTCTTACCATTGCACATCCATACATGGTACTTATGCTGTTACCCTAGAGATTATTGCTAATCAAAATGAAGAGTCAGTTACTAAGCAAAGAACATTTTAATATGTAAAGCTGAATCTTTATTTCTATTCAGATAAACTAGATTTACTACAGAGCTTGATATGCTATGATATAATTCACAGGGAGATATAGTAAGGTGCAAGTGTATTAATTTGATAATCTATTCTCATGTTGGCTTGTCTGAGGCAGTTGGTGAACCCTGTGGTTGTAGATTATATTAGCAAGTCAAGAAAGTTTCCAAGAAAATCCAGACTGCGTCAGGAATTTAGGACCTAATGTAGTTCTCAGAGCATGTCAAACCACATCTACAAACTTACCAATCAGAAAACAACATCTAATGACGCAATTCACTGGCACAACATATTGAACATGCCATTTTTTTAGTTTTAGTTTAGTTTTGTGTAACACTCTGGCAAAGAAGAAAACCTCACAGATTTGTATTTTTTTTTTAATTACAGGGGGAAAAAAATGCACAACACAAGCTGATGTCGTGTGTCTACTCAAGTAGGCTTTTTGCTCTATTTGCTCTCATAGCATGTTGATTCAGCATACTTTCCAACATTTCTTCTGCATACAATCCAACGTATCTTAAATTGATATCATATAGACTGACACCAAGGCTTTTATTAGAGCTACATTGTATAGAGTGACACCCAATAAATGTTCAGTCATGTGGTGAAATATAAAAGGGAGCTTTAGGGCCAAGACAAATAAACAGACACTGAAGGTAGGTAAATTATTACAACCTCACATGTATTGTATATTTGCACCCTCAATTCCAGGAAAGAGAAAGGAAAGACAGTTATTTCATATTAAACTAAATTATCTGGATCACCGTTCCTCTGTTAGATTTGAGATCTGAAGTCAGATATCCTTTTTCCCAGATGCACCATGCCTTCCTGGGAGATGCAAGCATGCCAGAGAAAAGCCTCAGCATGTGCCATTACTTCTCTTGTTCTTTTAGTGGGACTGCTGATATTTGTTGTCATATATCTATCGCTCAGCTGGCAAGATACTGTTAGAGAGGTATGTACCACTTTATTTTGTTTAAAACTATGTATTAAGAATATCTGAATGCATTTTGGCTTCAAGTTAAAGTTAGATGGTATATTTTACAGCACTTTATTGTAATAACAGTATTCACAAGTAGTGTTTTGAAATCTTTACACTTTTAAAGTGATTCCAGAAGTCAATAATAAAAAAGTTAATAAACTCTAAAGGAAAACTGAGATGTAGACTGGCTGTTCATTTAATGCAGATCACCATCTGCTGGATACTTTTTTAACAAGCTGTTTCTCCTCTTTTCAGAATTCTACTCAGAATCTGACCTTTGATCACAGTGATGCCATGTTTGACAGCTGCAGATCTGAAGTTACAGTTTTAAATGACAATTTCATGATGCAAAAATGGGAAACCTGTCTTAAAAACTTCCGTAAAGCCTGGAAAAATGCAGAGCAACACCACAGAAAACCTAAACACAAGCACCTGGAGAAACACCATTCATCTGCTTTATACATGTACACAAAATCTGTGCTACAATCTGTAAACAGAACTTCAAGTTTTCAGATAGAACTGTAAAACGAAAGGAGACATTTGAGTCTCGCTCACTTTATTCTTTCCTAAGTGAAGCCATTCAGATTTTAAAACACAGTCAGGTGACATGTCTTAGTACAAACTTTCAAGCAGAGATGCTTTTACATCTGAACATCTCTAACAGACAAGTTCGGTTTAGTACCTTTGTGTTAGGTGCTGATGAGTGGAACTTTACAAGGAATGTTTCATGTTTCGAGGTATACTCATGCTTTGGTGCTGACATAACGTATTACTCTGCCCTGAAACAAAATAACCAGGTGTTAATTCCTCCTTATGAGATTTTCAAAGTTACTGATATCCATACAGAAACAAACAAATGTAGAGTCATCTACACACTCAGGAGCAATCTGAACTGTGTTTATAACAAAGAGAGCAATATATTGCATCCGATATCTGCTTTGCCAGTGGAAGGATTTTGGGTCATTTTTACCATTACTTGTATTATTATTATTTCTCTTTTGTTGCCCTTGGCTTTTCTGAAGGTGTACCATAAGAACAATGCTGTTTACACTGTTTCATTTTCATCTAATGCACAGCAATCACATTGTAGGTTGTATTAGGTTAGAGCTTTACATTTTGATTTTATTCTTCGTGCATCTATAAAAGAGGAAAATAGGCCTATGGTCAAGATTTTCATCCTTGTAAGGTATATTTTCACAAAATGTTCATCATTTAAAGTCATAATTCTTTTGTTCTTCATCTCATTAATTAAGTCCACATTTTGTAGTTATTAATTCAAGTCAATTCAGTTTTATTAATATAGCGCCAATTCACAACAATTGTCACTTCAAGGCGCTTTATATTGTAGACTACAGACCCTAGAATATTAGACAGAAACCCCAACAATCTGACAATCCCTTCTGTGCAAGCACTTGGCGACGATGGGAAGGAAAAACTCCCTTTTAACAGGAAGAAACCTCCGGCAGAACCAGGCTCAGGGAGTGGCAGCCATCCGTGAGATGTTCAAAGCTTGGGATGTGTTTTTATAACCTAACCCTGCTTTAAACTTCTCCACAACTACATCCCTGACCTGTCTGGTGTGTTCCTGGGTCTTCATGATGCTGTTTGTTTACTAATGTTCTCTAACATCTGAGGCCTACGCAGAACATTTTTAGTATTTATACTGAGATTAGAGTACACACAGGTGGACTCTATTTACTAATTAGGTGACTTCTGAAGGTAATTGGTTGCACTGGATTTTATTTAGGGGTATCAGAGTAAAGGGAGCTGAATACTAATGCACGCCACACTCTTCAGATTTTTATTTGTAAAGAATTTTGAACATCATATATCTTTTTCCTTCCACTTCACAATTATGCAGAACTTTGTGTTGGTCTATCACATAAAATCCCAATAAAACACATTTAAGTTTGTGGTTGTAATGTGACAAAATCTGGAAAAGTTCAAGGGGTATGAATACTTTTTCAAGGCACTGGAACTCAGAAAAATTGATTTGAGAGAAAGAGTCTAAGTAAATATCAGCAGTTTTAAAAGTTGCTATACTTAAGGATATGTCTGTGGGATGGTTGTAAATATTTTTTTCTCTAATGGTTAAAATTTTATTTGTTAAGAAGTTTATGAAGTCATTACCAATTAAAGGAATACTTGGCTCAACTGAGCTCTGACTCTTTGTCAGCCTGGCTACAGTGCTGAAAAGAAACCTGGGGTTGTTCCTGTTTTCTTCAATCAGTGATGAATAGTAAGATGTCCTAGCTTTACAGAGGGCTAGCCAACAAACTATTTTTCTAGGCCAAACAAGCACCTTTTCCTCTCCATCTTACGAGTTGTCTGCTTTAATCTGCTTTAATTCCATGTCACTCTCTTCTAAGTCTCTGTTAGTAAATGATTTGGTAATTGAACAGCATATTGATTGATATGCTTCATGATTGATGAATCAACACCCTCAAGTCATACTAACTGTCAGGATCCTTGAAGCACAGGCCGCGGAGGAGGAGTAGCAGCAATTTTCCACTCCAGCTTATTAATCAACCGAATTTTAATTCATTTGAAAGCCTGACTCTTAGCCTTGTCCACCCTAATTGGAAAACTCAAAAACCAGTTTTACTTGTTGTTATCTATTGTCCACCTGGCCCCTACTCAGAGTTTTTATCTG
>VUQI01040707.1:6154-28407 GCA_015106735.1 Paratilapia polleni | reverse complement strand
ATACACATGACACATTTCATGGGGTAAAGCATTCCTATAAAAAGATCTTAAAAAAAGGTCAAAAAGTCAAAAAGAAAAAAAAAAAAAAAATCTAACATAAACCAGAAGACACCACTAATCTATCCAAACGTGTCCAATTGGGAGTCAGCGGGAGATTGACGTCTTAAGTTAAGCAGTGACAAGATAAAGATAAAACCAAGCGTGGCGAATCTTTGTACAAGTACTACGCTGTATAGAAAGGGCTTTTCAAAACAAAATTTGATATTACAATTTACAATATACAACAACTTATATGTCACAACCAAGGAGGTGCGAATATACACTGAAATGCACAGGTTTTTTTTTTTTTTCCAGAGTGAGATTTTTTTCCTTTTTTTTTTTCCTTCTCATACCAAAAAAGGGTGGTAAAGCACTTTTACATTACAAGGGTTTACAAATGTACAATTATACAGTCAGAAGTATGTGGTCACTACTAGGATACATTATAGATACAGATTCAACATCAAAAACCAGAAAAACTACAAAGTTTTATATATATATTTATATATATATGCAAAGGTCTACACCAAGTATACACGTTATATTTATAGAAGCAAGACCAGAAAACGAATCTCCCATGCTAAATGATCTGTCTGCTGGTTAGCTGATGATGGCGTGTGTGCATGTGTGTTTTTGTCTATGATTTGGTGATGTGAGACAAATTAAATACTCGTTCCATCTCAAAGTAGCTAGAATGAGAGGAAGAGGAGAACGGGGCTCTAGGATTGTGAGTGCAGCAGTAGCAAAAAGTGAAGTGATTATTATTTTTTTTTTTTTTTGAGTTTATCAGAAACAAAGACAATAAACAAAACAAAACAGAAGACGGTGAGTGGAGCGATGAGTAGATCAGGTCTCACCTCTCCCTGTTCACCCCTCCCTTGCCGTTTTCCACTGCACCCAGTTTACAGACTGGACTGGAGTGGGGGAGGGGTGGAGAAAAAAAAAAATCCAAACTAAGGCTGCCTGTAGCAACAGGCTCCTCCCAAAAGGTTGTCATGGAAACAGTGGTGGGAGGGGTACTCGATGTCCTCTATGAGAAGGATTCGGTGGGGTGAAGTGGGGATGATGCTTTTTGAAGGGTCAGACGAAACGGAAAGGCGGGGCAGGGGTGATAGACATGAAGGCATGAGGAAGGTTAGCTGAACGGTGGAGGTGGGAGGTGGGGGGAGGGGTCAGTTTACATGATGCCGTTAGGAGGGCCGCACAGAGGACCCAGGTCAACGCCGTTCTTCATGTAGTATTTCTCCAGCTTGGCCAGGATGTGTTTTCCGTACGTGTACTTCCTCAGCGTGGAAATGTGAGGCCGGATCTGTACAAAAGACGCACACCTTAGTCAAAATGGATAAAGGCAGCATGCATTAACACTCTTTTTGGAGTCCCCTCCATACATCCAGACATCACACTTTTACAGCCCGTGATTACAACAAGGAAAGAATTTGTTACTTTACATTTCATTCACAGTTCACAACACACCATGATATAGAAACAGAACATAATGACTAGTGCAGGGCCGATATATTGGTCAACATTAGACATTTGCTGACATATTAGCTGCTAAATGAAAACTAAAGTAAAGAGACAGGAGAAACACCCTTCAACCATGTTATGAGTGTTGATGCTTCATAGTTTGTCTGCAACTTTCCTGTTGGCAACATGTGTTTGGAACGTCACAAACAACCAGCTGATCCGAGCAGAGTCGGGCAGAGTGTAAACGAGTAATCCACGACTTGTTGTAACAATAAAACAAAATTATTTTTAAGCGGTATTGTCATATTATCTTAGTAAGGACTCAAATAACCACACGACAAATTTTAGGGAAATTTGTTTATGTTATGTGTCTGGAAGGAGGGGGAAAAACATCTATATTATCATTGGTCTTAAAAGTTCTAACATTGGTCAGACTCTAATAACTGTAAACCAGCACAAAATGACAATTAAAAACAAACAAACGGAACAGACACATTCTAAAAAGTATTTGTGTGCATTTTCCTTTGCAGCCTTCAATCACAAGCTGGCTCCCTAAATTGGCCCTCAGTTGATCTACACTTACTGGCCACTTTGTTAAGTACACCTGTTCAACTGCTTGTTAACACAAATATCTAATCAGCCAATCACATGGCAGCAACTCAGTGCATTTAGGCATGGTCAAGACAACCTGTTGAACATGTTGAACCTTGAAGCAGAACTGGAAACTGAGGCTACATTTCACACGGGCTCACCAAAATTGGAAAACAGAAGACTGGAAAACCGTTGCCTGGTCTGATGAGTCTCGATTTCTGCTGTGACATTCAGATGGTAGGATCAGAATTTGGCTTAAACAACATGAAAGCATGGATCCATCCTGCTTTATATCAACAGTTCAGGCTGGTGGTGGTGTAATGGTGTGGGGGATATTTTCTTGGCACACTTTGGGCACCTTAGTACCAGCTGAGGATCATTTAAACACCACAGCCTACCTGAGTATTGTTCCCGACCATGTCCACCCCTTTATGACCACAGTGTACCCATCTTCTGATGGCTGCTTCCAGCAGGATAACACACCATGTCACAAAGCTCAAATCATCTCAAACTGGTTTCTTGAACATGACAATGAGTTCACTGTACTCAAATGGCCTCCACAGTCACCAGATCTCAATCCAGTAGAGCACCTTTGGGATGTGGTGGAGCAGGAGATTCACATCATGGATGTGCAGCCGACAAATCTGCAGCAACTGTGTGATGCTGTCATGTCAATATGGACCAAAACCTCTGAGGAATGTTTCCAGCACCTTGTTGTGCCATGAAGAATTAAAGCAGTTCTGTAGGCAAAATGGGGTCCAACCTGTTACTAGCAAGGTGTACCTAATATAGTGGCCGGTGAGCATATGCACTAAATGCAAAGTTCACTGAATTTGCACTTCCTCATAATACATGGAAGCAGGGTTTGACAGTTCGAGGTAAAACAAATATTCTCAGGTTTATAGGTTTTTATATCTGAGAACAGCTTGTCCATTTTGTATAACTGCAATATATTCACCTCTTATTTCTGTTCATGAGTTGAATTAAACCATCTTAAATCACTTTGAGCTTTAGGGTGCTTTATATGCTCAGGAAATAAATGACTCTGCTGAACTTTACACCAGCACCATAATAAAAATGAGTATTACCAACCTATATATCACAGATACTGCATTTGATTGCTCTAAAGGTAAAATGTTTAATGATTATGCATCAACTATAACAGTGACCAGCAGTCTAAATGCCCGAAAACTCCTCCTCTTCTTGAGAGTGCATTAAAAAAAAAAAAAAAACACGCTCAAAGCTATACAATAACAACATGCCACAAGACTTCACCCACTACCGCCAAGCCTGCAAGTGACTACAGTAAACACTGAACTTCAAGAGGTTTAGAATCACATCTATTATCCCAACATTTAGATGGGACACATACAATGACCCCCGCCCTTCCACCAACCTTATGCATTACGATTTTGCGCTGCGTCGGCTCGGCCACATCGATCATCTTCTGCACCACGTAGTTGGCGTACTGGTCCTTCATCATGGTGTATAAGGCACTGTGGGGGCCCTCGGTCAGGCTGCACACTTCATCTATCAGTAAGGCCCGTTCTGCCCGTGACGCATGGGTCACACACTTCTCAACCACATTACTGGAGAAACAAGCAGGGGGAGAGCGTTAATAAAAGCCACAAGAACAGAACAGTACCAGTACTAGCCATCAAGAAAGCCAACAGGTGTCTAAAATAGAATCTGAAAATTACTCAGCAACAACACTTTGTTATAACAATTTAGCACAGTCAAAGGAAAAGAGTTTTTATTTCCTGCTAATTCAGAAAATTACATCTTTGATTAGCAAACATTTTTCACACCAACAAGCTCGTCTCTGTATGTCAAACACCTGTAACCAATTTGGTTGTTTCTGGCCCAAAATGTAAAGCAATATCAGGAAATTTATTTTCTCCTTATGTGCAACTTTAAGCATAAAGAAGCTCTAAAATCGTATTAGATCATCTACTGGTGTAAATATAACGGTTGTATCATATATGGTTCGTGAAGAATGTGTCTGAGTAACAGACGCCATCATAAATATCATAATGTCCCACAGACCCGAAAGCTCAGTTCATTATCTGCTTGCAGTTGTGAAGAAACCAAAGAAAAAACACTCAAAAAGGAGGAAAGATATCATGATAGCTGAAAACGTGTGCACGTGAGTGTCAGTGTTTGTTCTGCTGTATACCTGGCAAACTTGTGCTGGCTGAGCCCCAGTACATTGCCTCTGATCTCAGCCACTATTTTACTCTTATCCTCCGCTCTGCCATGCTCCAAAACGTGCTGGATCACGTAGTTGCCATATTGGTCCTAAATAAAACAAACCACAGAGACACATTAACTAAAACGTGAGGAGGACAGCTGGTGCTTCTGACGTCACATCAAACACAGCCAACTTCAGAAATCTGGAGGCTTTGAGAGGAGCTTTTTTTTTTTTTTAGCTAACTTGAAGTGTCATTATCCTGAAAAACATAAACTGCGGTAAAAAACAGACAGACAGTCTGTTTCTTTGTGTATTACCTGCACTAGCTGCTCTGTGTGTTGATGGAGCTCCTCTAGTATAGGCAGCGTCTGTTCAGGAAGGCAGTGTTCGAGAATGCGCTGGATCACTCGGCAGCCGTAAGGGTGAGTGGAGAGGGCAAAGACCTGAGAGACACATGTAGTTACACATTTTTAGTCATTCCACTCACAATCACACATCTAGTCAAGCTCAGTGAAGTGAGATGAACTCCAACCGTTTTCACTTATGGTGCACAAAGCACCTTGAATTATCAGAGGCATAGTTTCACATACCCAGCCCACCCCTGCAGGGAAGGTGAACACAAATTCCTGACATGCTTTCAGCTACACAAACAAATCTAAGCCACCGGGTACGAGACATGCAGTTGCACAACATGCAAATGCAAGAGAAGCAAAACACTCACGCAGCAGTAACATTTACTGTCAGAGCACTGAGTGAAGTCTCAACACTTAGACCTTTCATGTGTACCCAACAAAAGAATAATGCACCAACACACACAATCTTTATTTTAACACTTTATGCTAATGTAACATTTAGCTTGTAGGTAGAAGATGGCTGTCGCCACTGGGCTGAGGTTTCTGTTGCCAAGGCAACATACCCTGTCCCTGAAAAGGACTGAGCATGTGTGTCTATGTGCTTTGGCGGTGACAATATGCTCGCTGCCTGGAGGCAGCGACAGTGAGTGTGTGTGGATTTCAGCCGAGCACTGGCAGGCTACAGTGATTGAATGTGGAAATATTTTTTGTGCAGACACAGAGGAGACCAACCTGTCCCTTAAAGGCGTCAATGATGAAGTGCAGCGCGTGAGGCTGGACACATTCGATGCACTTCTGCACCACATGGTTACCATTCTGATCCTTTACACACTTCAACACATGACCGTCCAGCTCCCGCACCATCTCACTCTGCAGGGAGGAGGACAGAGGTGGAGGAAGAAAGAGAGCAGAACAGAGGGGAGGTACAATAATTGTTTATGAGGAATCACATATTGCCTGATGGCATTTTGCAAACTCTCCTTCATTTTTCATTGTGGCTCACAGCCCAACAAATAACACTGGGCTTTTAACAGATGCCCTGCAGGAATCTATTGGGGTCTATTAAGCAAAGATGGATAACTCACTTGCTCACATACACAACCAGAGAGAGAGAGAACCTTTCCAAAAACATTGAATTAAAGCAAAATTACTTCCTGTTGATATTCCTCTAGCTTTATCTGAATACCAGCAGTTCAACATTTGCATATAAACTGTGGTGTCTTTAGTTTCATTCAATGTTGATGATAGAGTGCATACAAGGAGCCTGCTGTTACACAAGGCAGCACCAACATAAAAGCCTAAAGTAGATGAAAAATGCTATTTGAGTGCAGGGAGCGTACCTCTTCATCGATGCTGCATTCTGCTGTATAAATAGATTTGTTATCTATGAGGAATGCACTCTCATTCACAGCTGAATTATGAGCACATGGATAATAGATATGCTTAGAAATTGGGACACTAGGATATTCCCCCCCCCACCTTTCCTTCATTAAAAACCCAACCACAGCGGGGTTACGACAGGATAAATTTATTTAGGGTCATGTTTACACGCTCACGAGTGTACTTACAATAACCTGCTGATCCGAGGGGATGAACTCCAGAGCTTTCTGAATGACCCTGCAGCCGTACATCTGCAGGGCCAGAGACAGCACATGACCTCGGATCCTCTCAGCAAGAGCCAGCTTCTGGTCCAGGCTGCCAAACTGGAACGCACAAACAAAACAAGCCTCTAATCCATTTGACAATACATAATACCACACATGTAAGCAAAAATCAGACAGGCTACAAAGGCTATGAAAGTCAGGCGTGGTTCTGAAGAATAACAGACTGAGATTTTTCCCACAAATTTAATGTGGTGTCTCAAAACACACACAGCACACAATCAGATGCTCGTACACACCTCAAAGAACTTCTGGATGACATAATTCCCAAAGACATCCACCATGAGCTGGTAGGCTGCCTGCAGAATCTCACTGAAGACGAGCTGGCGCTCCGCTGAACTGGCTCGCTCCAATTTCAGCTGAATAAACCTTTAAAAGACAATGAGGATGAGAATAAAAGTGACCACAAATATCTTTTATATTAAGTCTAACAAACATGTTTTGTTCAAGCCTCATGAGAAAGTATACAGACTGTTCTCATAAAATCCACTAAGAGCATAAAGAGGATTTACAAAGTTTAGATGAAACTGGAGATGAAGACAAATAAACACATCAGAGCAATAAAGTGAGACGGATGTCCTAAGACAGTGAGAGAGAACTGCTCCAGTTTCTTTAACCTGAGGGACAGTCTGAGTGGAGACAGTCCAAAGAGGGAGAAGAAGGAACCAAGCAGCCTGTGAGGTGAAGAGATGGATGCCAGGCGAGGAGAGAGATAAAACAGACTGTGATGTTGAAGAGACTGAGGAAAGAAAATGTCTGGAATGTGCAGATTGGGCATCTTGCTGTATTCACACCTCATTTCAGTAGAAAGGTCTGCACATGTCTGGACTGCATCACAGAGCAAGAGCAGAGATGGCAACAGATCAGTGATGCCATTTTTTCTATCATCAATATAAATACTCAACATACAGGTTACTGCATGAAATGAAAGTTTATGGTAATCCAGCATAAACTGAGCATGAACCTGAAATGTGGCACTACAATCCTGTCAGTGGAGGACATACACAAACAAGGGTGTTCTGAAGCCTTTGACCCCAAAACCTTAGCAAACCTAGCATGTTCAGATAAAAAACAAACATGAACTTTGTTGGAGCAGTGCGTTACGGTTTGACCAGGGTTGTTCTCCAGCGCTGCCTTATAATGACCATAAAATCTACACTCTTTAGTCCTTCCCACACATATCAAGTGTCGGTGAGAAATCTGTCTGCCAAGCAACTACGACAGCTCACCTGAGTAAGCAGGCAAGCCATTTACAAAAGGTTAGAGTCCCTACTCTAGTGGTCTGGGTTTGAGTCTGCCCTGGGCTATCCCACCTCTCCCCACTTTTCCTGTCTATTCTTCACTCTTCTATCTAACAAAGGCCAAAAAAATAAAGTCTGAAATACAACTGTTAAGAAATAGCCAATCATATGTGATTTTCAGAATAAAAGACAGGACCAAACGCCGCTAAAGCCATTTAAGAACTAAATACCAGATCTATGGATGAAGTTCGTTTTGTGCATCAAATTTTCTAAACAAAGCAACACGGATGGTACAACTTGATGATGTGTCTAAAGATCAATAGATTTCTCAATGACCTGATGAATATGCAAGTTATTTTTTAAAATCAAGCTTCTCAATAGCGATGATGTCCAGCATTCTTTTTAAACTGCTGGACATATAAAATTAGCAATCTGAAGGCTTCAGAAATGGGTCTACCAATACCCACCACGAGTGATGAACTGCTAAAGCAACTTATATATTAATCATGCGGCGCATAATAATTCGTTGCAGCCGTGGCTAGGCTTTACTTTTCTTTGGCTTTATTTTTCATTGTCTTTTACAATTTAACTGGCACTCATGATACAACGCGATGTGCCTAAAAGGTGATACTTTACAATAACAGACATTTTATTTGATTTATTGTGCACCGTGCGATATCCTAGTTACCTGTTGTTATTCGGGTGTTACGCTGACTCCAACAGTCAAATTTTATTGGATTGACTGCCATTACCGCTTTGCTCATTGGACAGACTTGCAGGGTACTGAAAGTTCATTATGTGATATTTTATGCTGGCGGTATTTGCCTGTGCGTACCTGCTGCCGTGCTGGTCCTGGCTGAACTCCATGATGTGGCCGGCGATGTCTCTGAGCTGCAGGTTGGGATAGCGGTTGTTCCTGAAGTCCTCCAGCAGGCGGCTCCGTCCTGATGGCATCACGTCCGACATGCCGTAGCGTAGCCGTGATGACGGGAACAGCTGGCTGCTGGGGGAAAAGAGGGAGGAGCCCGAGCTGGCGGCGCTGCGGTACTTGGCCTCGGCTCCTGGAGCTGCAGAGATGAAACGCCCGCTACCATTGGTCAGGCCTCCTGAGAGAACAGGGTTTGTCACAAAGTCAAATTAAGAGAATATAAATCTTAAAGATTGTATTAAGTTCTGTAGAAATAAAACACCTACACCACAAAACGTAACATAAAACCAATTCTATACATATATAAAAAAAATATTTTCTTAAACGGTGTACAAATATGTACTACAATGGTAAAAGCAAGTAATACAACAGTTCTCAAAAGAACAGAAAGACATTTTAACAGAATTTAAAATGTCTTTAAATGAACATCATACTGCTGTGCAGTGATTGCTTGCATCAGTTAAGATGGATTTTTGGGGGATGTTTTTTCATTGATTATATTGATGTATTACATTTTTTTAGACACCACACTAAAAAGTATATCTAATCTCTGCAGCACATAAACGCAGCACTGGATGGCAGCAGTGCCTGACATACGAGTGGCTGTTATTGCTGATAGAAACTACAGTAAACCCTCTTAAAGCTGGAGTATGTTCCTGATGTCGGTAAACAAAAAAACAGCCCCGACAACCTTTCAGCATATATAATTCAAGCAGTCTGAGAGGAAACTTGACCTCTGCACCTCCTCTGAGCTGTTTTTACAAAATCTACAAAAATCAGGTTTTACCAACCCAAGGTTTGGCCAATCGCTTTTCAGTCTTTTCAGATCAGACCACTCAGTGAGTGGCATAAGATAGTAAAATGACTGAAAAATTCTTTGCCATAAGTTAAGACTTCAATAGTGCAACCGGTTAAACAGGAGACTTTCACCTGGGAGATCATACTTCAAATTGCATGTGAAGCCACAAGTCAGTATTGACTCAGTTTTAGCCCATATGGATCCCTTGCTCATCAGGTAGGAGGGGCTAAGAAAAGAGGGGAGAGCTGCAGGAGGAGGTCTGCCTATATTCAAATTCTAGCTTCAGGTGTAATTTATCCTCCAAGTGCAAGAGTAGAGGATATTGTAGAAAATACAATATCTGTACAAAAATCTGTGTTTTCAGAAACATTTGCACCATGTGACAGCTAAATATTTTCCATAGGCTGGACTGAAGATACAGAACATAAATATCCCATTTGGTATCTAGCTGATGATATCAGTGCAGACAAAAGTTTTCTTCCTTAAAAAAAACAAAAACAAAAACAAAAAAAAAACAATAGATCAGATCTGCACAGAATGACAAATCTGATCTATGTGAATGAATATTTAATAACTGCCACAGCAAGGTAATCCATCCGAGTCACAATGAAGCCTCAACCTGGCTGTCAGTTTGTTTAATTATCATTTCATCACAAATGATTTGCATTAAACTTCACTCTGCCACCTGTCAATCATGTAAAACAAAACACTGCGACACAATTTACAATTAATTCCTCAAAACATGCTGCCTTACAAATCTACCACCACATTCGTCAGTTTGGAAAAATGAAGGGCAGCCGATCGATTCTGGACTCGGCAGGACACATCTTTTACTAGAATAAACTGTAAATGATGCATGTATTTACTCATTAATGAGATTTCAAAATTGCTCTGGAAAGTAAAGAGTTTTCAGAGTAACAATCATCAGAAATCATCATAACAGCTTTTCAGTACCAATAACTGATGCATAAAATGTTGTCAACACCCCTTGTAATTAACCGTCAAAGAAAGATGCTTACCAAGATTGAGGTTGGATGAAGAGCTGTGATTGGACAGGGAGGGTGGGGGTGTGAGGGAATGGGAAGGCCCCTGGTTGGGTAAAGGCATGCCCACAGGGCCGGGGGATGGACTGAAGCCCAGGGTGCCGTTGTAAAAGCCTCCATGGCCAATCGGGGTGAGGCTGGAAGGTGTGCGTTTGTACAGATCACTGTTGCCTGTCAAAGAGTCCCGTCTGGAACCGCTGCCACCACTCGAGTTGGCCACTAGAGGGAGACAAAGATATGAAACAATCAGGTTATCTGCAGCAATTGTGAATTTTTAATAACTGTTCTTTGGTTTGCTTAACTACTTAAAAAGGGTGTATCCCTACCTGCAGTGCCAAAGCCTCCCAGCGTGGCCCCCAGAGTGGCACCAAGGGAGGATGAGGCCTGCTGGCTAAAGCCCAAAGAGGCAGACCCTGGTCCAGGCTGGGCAGAGCCTTGTGAGAACAGAGAGGAGCTCTGGGAAGAGGAGCTGAGGGACGAGGATCCGTAGAAGGAGCTTCCTCCCAGAGCGCCACCAGGGCCACCCTGCTGCTGAGGCTGCTGGGACGTCATGGCACGGAAAGGACCATTAGCCCCGCCACCAAGACCGCCATTGGCACCCCCAGCAGAGGCTGCTGCTGCTGCAACTGGAGACAGGAAACAATCTAAATCTAAATGCATCATGGAAGATAATTTTAAGAATGACTTCTTTTACTTCCCTAACAATGCTTTGAATCAATTTCGCTATTGAGGTAAACCCAGATTTCCTTGAAACTTAAACACTGACTCATGGGAACTCCTTTTACAAACCTAACTGTAGACTTGAAAGTACAGTCATAATCCCATAATTGCGTGCCTAGGCTAAATGGGACATTCAGAACATGTTTTTAAAGGCCGCAATCTGTAATCTGTTGTTTTGTGTGCATGACAATCTTCTTTGTCCCATTGCTTAGAGTGAACAACAGAGGCAGGCCAGGCTTCTGACCACACGCTGCAAGTGAACTACTGTGTTACCTGCTTGTGCTGCAGAAGGAGATATGATGACGGAGGCAGGGGCCATGAGGCGGACAGGGCCACTCCTGGCTCCGGTGTTGACTACCAGAGCCCCTGTCTGATCATAGTAGGCTGCAGGCGCCAAGACTGGATACCCTGAGAAAGCAGATTTTAATATGTTTCTTTCATGTAGATAAGAGGCAGCATTCTTCCGTCCTATCTGAATATTCACAGCCTTTATAGTGCTGTACTCACCAGGGACTCCTGCTGCTAACCCCTGCCCAAAGGCGAGGGCCGAATTGACTGCTGCTGCTGCCACCAGCTGGTCATTCTGCTGACCCTGTTGACCTTGGCTAGGGGTCAGAGGTCGCTGGCTTCCTCCAGCACGCATCACCTTTAGAAAGTAAGAAAAAAAAAATTTTGAGTTTGCACGGTGTGCAACAAAAATCAAAGCTCAATAACCAGGTTGAGAACACATTGCTTATATTAGCATAAACATATGGGTGAAAAAACAAGTAAGGTGCCTGATTTGCTTATAATCATCTTATAATCTATGTGAGCTACAGAGAGGTTTCTGTCTATAGATGCAAGACTGATTGCACATTTTAACTGGCATGCAAAATGAGCTCTGACAGAAATATTTTGAGCCAGTGGCAGTCAGTGTGTCAGCTTTTTGTCGGGTAGCCAACTGACCTGCTGTTGGTTCTGCTGGCCCTGGCCTGCCGCCTGCTGATTGGCTGAACTGTTGGCTGCAGCAGCCTGCTGCTGGAAAAGGTTGGCTGGATAGACCCCCCAGGGGGTCACACCGTAGTACTGGGGAGGCATCACTGCTGGACCTAGACACAAACAGACACACAGAGTAGTTGTGAGATAAGACAACTGTGTCCATGTTTATGGATCAACAGTGGAAAATTACATTTTGTTTTGCCATTCAACAGCATCTAAACGGAGCTGACGGTGTGTCTAAAAGATGCACGTCTTACCAAGTGTAGCTGCTGCTGCTAGTCCCGCTGCGTATGGGTCTGTCCCTGGTGGTGCAGCACTGATGATGTAAGGATTGGGCACAAATGCTGGAGCCAGACCTGGAAAACACAAGAACACAAGGTTAGAGGTGAACCAGGGCCAAAGGGCTTTACATAACATAAAGGAAATTTACAGTGCTTGTTGGAGTGAACCTTTACCAAAACCACTTGAGAGATTTTCAATCAACCCATGACCAAGACTTGTAGATAGTAATCAAATCTCAATATTTAATGTATTTTTTAATGTTTGGGGAATGACCACAGCACTCCCTAAAGACATTTTAGGCTTGTTAAGTATTACTAAGTATTACACATTGATTGGTAACCATGGGACTTCACTCCAAGTTTTGTTTTTTTCTTTTTAATCGTTTAAACATGGTTAATGGGAACAGCAGGATATTATGATCAACTAAAAAATAAAAATAAAAATAAAATAAAAAAAATCCCCAGTCTATAGGCTCGGCCAGGGGTCAACTAAGACCCAGCGTGCTGCCTGTATGTGCTATGAATAGCTGAGTAACAAATACAAAAATACTAGAATAAGAAGCTGGCCAATCATCATGACGTGCATGCGACTGTAAGTTTTGGAATGTAAAATAGAATGTGCAACACAGACACCACCTATCTGCCAAAGATAACGTGTTTGGGCTCGAGGGGTTCTGAAGCTATCCGACCATCTGGCTTGCAGTTTAGACCATGAGTCCCAATGGAAAAACCCTGATATTTCAGGGACAGTTGCCTATGTTTTTGTTTACAATCACAGACTTTTCATTCTGTTGTAAAGTTCTGCGTAGTGGCACAATGATTCATTGCATTTCCATCACTACTAAAGTAGACTGTGAAGGCAAAACTACAAAAAAACTATAAAAAAAACCCAACTCTTACAATTGCCAGTTCAAGCACAATGAAAGTGGAGAAATGTGTGAAATTAAAATAAATCTCAAATAACAAATGAGCTGTTGACATTCATGTCTCCTGCCCATGTGTCCCATACACACACACACACACGCACACACACTTACCAATGTGAGGCTGCTGCGCAGCTGCCAACGCGTACTGCTGTTGCTGGGCTGCTGTTAACTGCTGCACAGCTAGGGCGTTGTTTCTCTGAAACAGCTGCAAACAGCATGAGGAAAGGGGAAATCACAGTTGAGCTGAGTCTCTTAAGAGTGCTATTAACCCCTATATTAAATACTTTCTCTGCCTGGTGCTCTTACCTGCTGCTGGTTAGTGTAATCAAATAAGCCCACAGTGGGCGCAGAGTCCATGGGCATCTGAGAGTTGTAGTCAAACTGAAGCGGTTCCATCACCGACTCCATGGGGTCCATGGTAACACCACCTTGTTCAACACCAGAGAAGTCCTCAGGCGGTTTGGGACCTCCACCGCCTCCCAAGGGTGTCAAGCCTTCAGCCCCTACACCCCCGGGACCTCCCAGCAGATCACCCTCTGGGCCAGGGGCCGGCATGTTGCCTGGGGGACGACTGCATGAAGCAGAGGTTCAGTTACCATCTAAAGGGCGTCTGCAGAGTAACAATTATTTCTTTAATGAGGTGTAAGTGTGTCCTTGTGTGTCACACTGACTCCTACCCAAACTCTTTGACATCCACGTCAAGGCCGTTCTGTACAGGCAGCCCATTCGGGTTGATGACGTCGCTGATCACGTCAGATTCACCTTCTGTTAACTCTTTTAGTTTCTCTCCCTCAAATGTTGTCTTTGGCTTCTCCCTCTTCTCCTCTTCCACCTCTCCATCCCTCTGACCCTGTGTGATGGAGAGACAAGAAATATAACTGATACAATGCAAAACAGATAGCCAGTGGTCCTCCTGTGCTGTATGCACAAAGGAAAGAGCAGGAAGGACAAACTGACACGCACAAAGGTAGGAAACTACAAGTTCCCAATGGGAGAACTTGTAGTTTCATAACGGGTATGCGTGGAAGTTACAATTACTGCAAAAGGTTACTGAGAGTGTGATCAGGGAAACAGAGATGCAGAGAAGAACAGTATCTGAGTAATGAGCCTGCGAGAAAAACAAAATACTTAAAGACTTACATAAGGTCCTTTTCGGAGGCAGGAATCCAGTTTGTCAGCCGGCGAAGAGGACAGAACATACTCTACCATGCTAACTCCAAGCCCTCCACTCTCAGACCGCGGAGACATCACAGAGCCCACCCCAACTTCACCGCCACCATGGAAACCCTGCCCTGGCCGACGGGACACCATGATTGGCTGAGACACTGAGTGATCTGTCGTAAGGGGAACAGAGACTGTTAATTTCATGCACACGGGAACATTAGGTTTACTCTGCAAACTGTGAGGGCAAAAAGTGACAGCTTTCGACAAATAATCGTTAGGAGGACAAAGATCGCTGCAAGGTTTAACATTTTTTAAACTTCGCAAAAACAAATGATCAGATGGTACAGAGCAGTAACTGCATAATAATCAATAATCAACCGCATAATATCAAATATGTTTCAAATAGGTTACAGTCTACATGCTTTTCAAATCTACTGCATTTTAGCTGTAAAGAACAGCGCAGCGCTCTCTCTCTCTCACTCAAATTGATGAGTGTGTGCATGTTACATTTCCAGATCTGTGCCATCTTTTTATGCTAGCCTGGCCAATAGCTGCTAACTAGCTTGTACTGTCCAGACCAACTCTGCAACGATTCGGAAAGCAGAGAAACAATGTCATCAATTGTATAAGCTGAATTTTATGGCTGCTTATACAGTGCACATCAATTGGATAACTGTTATATTCAATGTTGGGCCTGTGTTGACACTATGGCTGATTTAAGTAGCCTAATCACTGCTGTTGGCTGCAGCTTCTCACACATACACAGCAGAGTGCATGTAACCACTCGCTGAAACAAGGACCAGCAAAGCCACCTTCTTAAAGGGGAAGGCTCCAGTTTCATCAGGTGTGCACACAGTGTATATCTTTTTATATACTGCACACCGCTTGTATTAACTGTATATTTTTATTTATGTACTGAACAGTTTTTTTTTCTTGCTAATTAATATGACACTTGAACAATATATTTTGTTCACTCCATCCTAAGGCAAACTGTATCATCCACAACTTTCTGGGAAAGTTTGAACTTCACAGATTTTGCTCAGAAGCCCCACCAGCTTCAGACATGTCCAACTATGACTTGAACCATTTCCAGACATGCACTGCAGCCCAGAACCTTGAGACATCACTTGACAGAAGTGCATGTGGAGAATGCAAATGTCTGGTGCACTCAGGTCAGACATTACCCTGTTTAATTGCCCAGCTACCAGCTCCCTAGTACAAAGTCTGTGTGATGTCCATTTTGGACTGAGCCAACGTGTGAGTAGCATGGCTAATAGTCAAGTATATTCAATGGTAGCGAGTGGGCATCCTCTGTTCTTCCTACTGAACGTACTATCCAGGGATGTCCCCCCGCCATTCGAGCAGTGTGTCTGAAGCTGACTGCTTTCTGCTGTGAGAAATGTGAGAAAGGACAACTGCTGGAAGTAATCCTGACCTGATTCCACAGAAACTGTCCAAAGTACCTGTGTGACAATGGCTTTGGTATTTTAACTAATAAAACATCTTTCTCAGAGTTTTTATACGTTGTTCTTTTTTGTCCTATAAATCTTACTGTCAATATATCAGTTTTTAATCAACATTAATATTGTACAATTCATTCATTCAGGGGATGTTGTCTATAAGCAGTTAACTTACAGTCCTGTGAAAAACAAAATACTCTCCATGATGTAATAGCTTGTAGAACCACCTTTGACAGCAATAACTTGAGGCAATTGTTTTCTGTATGACTTTATAAGTCTCTCACACTGTTGTGGAGGAATTTTGGCCCACTCTTCTTTACAACGTTGCTTTAGTTTAGTGAGGTTTGCAGGCATTCATTCATACACAGCTCTCTTAAGGTCCTGTCACAGCATTTCAATCTGGTTGTGGTCTGGACATTGACTGGGCCATTGCAACACCTTTATTCTTTTCTTTTTCAGCCATTCTGTTGCAGATTTGCTGATGTGTTTGGGATCATTATCCTGTTGTATGACCCAATTTCCAGACCAGCAAACTGCCAAAACTTCTGCTTTTATAGAGGTGGTCACACTTACTGATGATCGATTAATCAAGTTCATTAGATTAGCAGCACCTGGCTGCTACTTAGCCTCTTAATTCCAATGGAAGCAGTAAGGGTGTGTGTAGTTTTCATGCACAGCTGAATATTAACACTACCAGAAGCACTCTAGAAAAGAGCTCATACACATCAAAATTTCTCCACAGCACAGATATGATGTACGAGTGGTGTTAGACTACTTGTAAAAAGCCGGGATAATTCTTTTGTCATCATGTCTACAGAAATAACTACACTGTTAATTTGATACAGCAGAAATCTCAGATCTCACCATCTGGGAGAACATAAGAGTGATTTCACTCTGACATCAGCTTTTGATTCTGGTAAGAATCTAAATATATATTTTCCCACACCTGACAGTGATTGTTCTGGTGGTTTCTTGAAGTGCTTTTAAGTAAAAACCTAAATGTTTTACATTCACCCCAGCCTACTCTCCATTACCATGTCACAAACATATCCCAGGCTGGTAAATACCTGAAGCCCCCCATGCACTGTCCCTCCACTGGTCCAGGAAGATCCCTTTTGGTCCATCCTTCCCAGAGTCATCCGTTTCCCAGAACTTCTTACCAGTTAGCAGCTGCTACAGAGACACAGAACAATGAAGAGGTGAAACAGGTGGAAAAGAAATAATGAGGTTACACTGGTTACACAGATATTGCTGGCAGATGGGAGAACAGGCAAACTAAAAATCAATCTATACAGAAGAGGAAGTTTATATAAGTGGAGATCGGAGTAGAAAGCAAAGACTACAAATGGGATAACATTTTTTGGTGTCAAGCAGTCAGTGCTTGTGTTTCCAATAACATCTGTACTTCGACCCCTGACTGCACCCCAAACAAACAAGTACAGGTCATTCTAACTGGACGAGTGAATCAAAAATTAATCAAACCTCTGCAGTGACTAAATCTAGCGTGCAAGAGCAAACATAAAACAAACAGAGCTCAATGTCCCTTTAATTGCTTTGAGCAGCTTTGTGTTTGGACTCGAAAGAAATTCTTGCACCTTATCAGCAGTTCAGCTGTTTATCTTCATATCTCTGCTCAGTTTTTATAACACTCAGTGATAGTCACTTCTTACTTTTTTCCCACAGTAAAAAGAGACTTTCTTTAAAACTAAACTGACTGGTATCTTCTGGCTAAAGGGGGCAAAAAAAATCTGTTAAAATTGCTGTTCCATTTATAGTTAAAACCAAAGAATGTAGTGTCATTTTTGTAAGCTGTTAATAGTGACTCTCACTGCTGATATATTACAGTCTATAGCAGCAAAACAATAATCAACCAAGCCAAAACTAACTGCAGGCACTGGGCCAACATTAACAGACTTACTGAGTGCAAATACAAAAACAAATAACAGCCAGTCCAACTAGCTCAAATTAATAAGCATCTCTGCTCGATCTCTTCTTGTCTTCCAGAGCTTTTCATTCTAGAAAACCAAAAAAAACAAAAAACAAAAAACAAAAAACACAATGCCAACTCAGTGCCACTTTTAGCTCATGAGCAACAAATCCATTTCTTTTTTCTTGGATTTCCTGCTATTCAAGTTTGACTCACTCTGGGTAATCCATGTGTCTATTCAGCCAAGCCCGAGCTACAAAATACAGGGCAGACGTTTTCATGTCAAGTGTTGACACACTGCATCTGACCTCGTCAGAACCAGTCATTTCAACCTAAATTTAGAAGTGTAAACATGAGTAACCACCCTGAATGCTCCATTATCGGCTGACATACTAAAGCTGTATAGTCACATATATCACCTTCTTCACAACAGGTGACCCTGCTCATCAACTCTTGTCTCACCTCTCCCATAGCGCGTCCCTCAAGAGCAAGAGCCTGGAAGTCATGGTTCAGCTCGTCCATGGAGCGCACCTGCAGACAGAGAGCCAGTGAGACCATCCATGTCTCTCACACTAAACCAGTACATGAACATAAACTCACCTTTAGTTACCAAAGCTAGTCAATTATTACCTACATAAACAAATGAAACATTAAAGCAACCAAATCTAAAAGCTTTAATTACTCAGTTAAAACAATATTGTTCCCATTCCTTCTTCAAGCACTACCAGGTTATTCACAAAACTATTTTGCTGACTGGAAATTTAATTAATGTTTCTACTTTAAGTCATCACTTGTGCAACTTTAAAACATACACGCACCTGGCTGTCATGGATGTTGTCTCCAGTGGGCCAGCGATGTTTGCCGGGCTGTTCGCCATGCTGCCGCTGGAAGAAGTAGTCTACCATGGCATCATCCTGGGAACGTCCAGCACCCACCACACCCTTTGAGAGACACAAACACACACATGCACATGCACATTATCCTGGAATCCCTGGTAACAGCAACAAGCACACAGTGCCTAACAAACAACTTGAGAAATGATTCACCAGTGTTGAATATGTTGAAAATATACGTAGTGACGTAATTATTCTGTGGACGAATAAATAAACACATTAAAGCAAAAAGAGTTTCAGTTAACTGAAAACAATGTATTCAAACACCATCTTCAACCACATAAGTCTGAATTTGTCATTTGGGTTTTCAGAAATCAGCATCATCATCCAAAACACAGCAACAGGCTATGTTAGGTTTGGTATTTAAGGCCACATCCTCTCTTCTGAAACTCAAACACATTCAACAGAAAAACCTCCAGTAACTTCCTTTCTTACTCATTTTGAGGGGAAACACAAAATTCCCCTCAAGATCACTGCCATCAAAGAATCTATAGCCAACATGTACTGGAAACAGCTGGGCTTACAGTTTGCTGTACACGCAAAGGACAGGACAGCCAGTCAGACTAAATTGTTACTTTTCAGAAAGCTTTTTTTTTTTTTCCAGGATTAGTTTTGAAAAATACTAACCTTGTTATTAAGAATTAACAGAACTAACAATTTTCTACCACTTGAGACTGTCTTGGGACCTTAAAATATTTCTTTTGCTGTACAACAAATACAGATTACACACAGTTGAACACAGTATATTGTTCAGATCTATCACAGTGTGCTCAGAGTGTTATCAGATTTGAATGCCACATTTCACACTACCAATCAACATTCCAGTTAAGCAGCAGAGGACACTAAAGATTAGTCTTAATGCACATTTCTGGTTGTGCCCACCAGCCAGGAGGATGGAAGGACAGAGGCCATGCCCAAATGATAGTACAGACAGTACAGAATATGGATGTAGCCCATTGGTTTTGGACTCTGCATTTTGAAGCTTCAATGTTGGCTTTTTGACCATCAAGATGTTTTCTTTTTTTTTTTTTAAGCCAGTAGTTACTTTATGGCTTGAAAGGGTAGAGTGCAATGTTAGCAGCTAATGCTAGCAAGCTGCATTCATAAACTGTACAGGTGCAACACAGACACACATTGGCTAATTAGTGCTAAGTAACGGACTAATAAAATGCTAGAATTTCACTCACTAAAACTGAAGCAAAAACTTCTTGGATGTTTTTTATGGCACAAAAAGCCATGATATTAGTTGCATACACACAGTGAAGATGTCCAGTCCAATGTCTCAAAGTAGTGAATGAAGCCTACCGGACTCTTATTAGGAAAGTTTCCCACAATTCCTTGAAAAAAGCAGTTGATGGGCACTATACGAGCATGGTATACCATCATGCGTTGCGTCAAGAGAAAAAGGAAGCAGCACATCACAACAAACTGCCACAAAGTATTTATATTTATCCCTTTGAGAAAATATGTTCTGTTTAATATACATTTATCACATATGCACAAATGCATGTTTGTGTCTATTTATTTAGCTGACGCTGCTGTTACATTTTAATTGTGTGAAACGAAAAAGATGACTCTGCAAAATCGTCACATCTAAAAGGCCAGAGTGACAAAAAGCTCAGTACTTTCACTATATAAATGACTACAAATAGTCCATTATCACAACAGCCACAATCTGTTTTTATCAGTTGACTACTTTGATATTTTACTCTTATACTACAAAAAAACAAGCAATCTTCATGTGATGATCTAAAACTGATTCTCCAAAAAGCCCAAACATGTGAATTGCATGTGCAACTAAAAAAAAACTGAGCGTTAGAGCCAGCACTTTAGTTGCTGAGTCAAGACATACTTTCTGACCAAGAAAGTCTCACGTCTGCAACATTATTGATTTGTTCCAACATGAATCTGCAGTCACGGTGGGGGAAAGGACTTCCCATCTGGCTGCCACCTTCAAGTGTTTCTATTAACATGGTATAGCATGTTGGTTTCACTTCCAAAAACACAATATTAACCAGCTCTGTTTAATGGATGGATGTGATATAGTAATAATAATAATAATAATAATAATAACAACAATAACAACAACAACAATAATAATAATAGCTTTATTTGTAGAGTACTTTGTAAACTACAGTTACAAAGTCCTTCACTGTTTGGATAAAACCACACATTAAAAGGTAAGGTGTACGTGTCACGACACACAAACACATAAACATATGGTCTTAAATTCATTCATACTTCCATACATGCATTTGGTGTGAAAACTATAGACATACCAATCAGCCCATCAGGTCAGCTGATGGGCTGAGGAAGGCTGTTCCAAAATTTAGGTGCTACAACCTCAAATGTGTGGCTGCCTCTGGATTTTAAATAAGAGCGTGGAACAGTTAAAAGACCCTGATCTGATGATCAGAGAGGCCAACTGCTATAATAAGGTCTCCACTATATATGCAGGAGTCTGGCCATGTAAGGCTTTATACGCAACTATTAAAATTCTAAAAATGAATTCTGAAATTCACTGGAAGCCACTGAAGGGAAACAAGAACAGTGTCTTTAGTGTTACCACTTCACTCGGAAACCATAATCCTGCCAAACTGGTGATCCAAATGATGAGGAAAATTCCCCTCCGCTATGGGCTGATGCCCTGCATTTATCATAACAGTGATGCTAGCTGTGTAAGCAGAGCTCACTTAACTAGCATTGTTTATTTAGCTGATGACAGTAAAGGCAGCCCAAAACCCTTTAAGCTAATATGACAAGACTGCAATTATTTAGTTCATTAGAACTTGAGTCAAACATACATGTTCCAGAAAGCTTGGAATGAGGCTATGAAGCATTAAGATACAACAAAGCATCATTTTCTAGAGTTCTAATCAGGGTTTGTACTTCAGCACTGGTGATTATTGTCACGTGAATTTTTAAGATGTTACTTAAACTAAAGTAAAACAGCAGTTCTGAGATCAGTGTCCTTTACCCTCACTTGTTCAGATAGATGCATCCAACTATCACAAGTTAAAATTACCTAGCAGAGTTAGCTAGCTAGCCAAACACTAACAAAAATACTTCATTTGAGACATTCAGGGATAATTTCGAGGAGGACAGATAAAACCCCACAAAAATGTAGACAAGTTTTTGCTGGAGTTGATGGTGATGAGGAAGCAGTCAGTAACACGACGAGTATACCTGCTGACACTTGCTAATTAGCAACACTAAAGCTGCGTCCATATTGGAAGCGATACACAGCGACGTGGTGACCAGAGACCACCGAAAGTGAATAACATTCGGCAACTTCAAGTGAAATAATTGCTGGCGACGCGAAGTGGGCGTGACCCAAGGTAAACTCTTCTCAACTTAAAAGGTGAGCGACTGAAGCGACTACTAATGAGAGCGCAGGATACCGTTGGTTGGCATATGCCCCGGTTGTAAATACTTTAGAGGGTTACCTAGACAACCGGAGCCTGGAATGTCCGCAAGCGACCAGCAATCAGCTTCAAAATGAAGCAAGTTGAGCAAATTGTTTCCAGTGTGGACGCAGCTTAATATAAAAACTAACAGATTCCAGAACCCTTATGAATTGTAACAAAGTAG
>VUQI01040706.1:0-11890 GCA_015106735.1 Paratilapia polleni | reverse complement strand
GGGATGGCACCCCATTCTTCAACCAGCATTTGTCACAAGTCAGCCAATGTGGTTGTGTTGGTCACTCTGGCATGAACAGCACGCCCAAGCTGATCCCACAAGTGTTCAATGGGGTAGAGGTCAGGGCTGCAGGCAGGAAATTCCATCCTCTCCACTCCCAAATTCTGGAGGTAATCTGTTTGGCATTGGCAGAGAAGATTTGGCAAGTTCTTCATGGGCGCAACCCACATACTCAACTCTGCTGCTCAGCCCACAAATGCATTTTCCTTACAAATGTAGCACCATTTAAAGGGAAAGAAACAGGCTTTCTTGCGGTATAAGAGTTATTGCCAAGAAGCATTGTTACAACAAAGAAATAACTGACCAAACACAAATTTCCCTACTTTTTGTGCTAAGTATATTTGAGCCTGTATGTATACTTTTGACCCTGTGTGGATTAGAGAAAATCCAAAATAAATTCAAACTTGTGCACCCAATTCTTGTTTTTTAAAGTCATTAAAGATGTATTGTGTACAACCATTCCTCCCTGCAAAAAGAACAGTTCCGAGAAATCATTAAAAGCCCAAAATTACCATGACATTCATCCCCGCCATGAGTGTATGTAAACTTCTGAACACAACTATTTTTACTGCTTCCTCTAGATTTTAGGCTACAATATCAGGAGACAGCTTGTGTCCAGTTTAAAAACTGTACAAAAAGAAATTTGATAAAATAGATTTTAAGGCTTCATTGTATCCTTGTTTGTTTGTTTATTTGAGCTGTGCTATACACATGCTAGTCTGTTTTGAAGTGTATAAATGAATAAGAGTACCAAAAAATAAATTGAATGTTACCCAATATTATCCCTTTTTGATAAAAGTCAATTTTGTACTGTTACATTAAGGTACAAAATTGTCACCAGAGGTTCAAGACAGGTACAAAGAAGGATCACCTGTAATTGAAGGAGTTACACATGTAAGTAAAGATTTTCAGCAAGCCAATATTAGATAACAGAGAACATTATAAAAAATGCCTACAAGAACATTTTTTTTTCTGCTGAAGTAGATAATACTTGCTTTTGAGGCCAATAATCTACTTACTTTTTCTGCACAACACTGAACAGATGAATTTTCCTTGTGGATTATATCACCTTTACCTGAGAAGCATACAACGACAGTACCTTAGTTGGTTGCTTCCTAGTGACAAACCATTGTAACTATAAAGGTACAACAAGGTACTTTGTTTTCTGGGAGTGTATGATTCATTTGCTCCTTTCACAAGTACTGTACATGGATCATTTTATCAGGCTTGGTCGCTGAACCTCAGTGTCCAACTGAAGCCACCTATCAACAGCCCAAAGTCCAAGTAAGTCATCTGTCAGGAGAAGCTGACAGATCAACAGATCAGCACTGGGTCTGAACCAGAAGCAGCAAGACTGTTGGTTGCACTGTGTGAAAGTGCCTGATAAGATGATAGAGCCAAGGTATAAAAAGTAAATAAAAAATAATAAAATACAGGTGTTATGCTAGGGCTTGATGCCAGAAATGGGTTGTCAAAATTAAACAAAAGAACTGATAACATGTCAGATAAAACAGAAGCTATTTTGTGGAGATAGAAATACAGGTTTGCCTCAAAGTTTTGGCTTGTCCTTTGGATTGCCTTGGGCACAGAAAGTTTGAAAATCACTAGTGTAGGACATAAACACGTAAACCAGCATAATCACTCAGGTTTTTGCAAAATCTTCTAATATCAGTCTTGTTAATGGCAACTAAAGCATACCTTCAGGCACTATCACTTTTAAGGGTGACCTTTGATTCTTGATGAATACTGAACTCTCTTGTGGTATTGCTGTCAAATCACTGATGAGTCAAAACATTATGACTTATTTGCTTCATCTGTGAGGTATATTTTGGCTTAGCTTCAGAGCTTTAGGAAGTAAAACTGTAAAACTATATGCTGTAACTGAAAGGGGTTTCATTGTGCACGACAGGGCCTGATTTTTGTAGTGTCTTCCTACAGTATGTTTGTAGAAACTCTGAATATCTGAGGTGGTTGAGGCACCTGATCAAGATGTCACTCAGATGTGTCCCTGTGGAGGTATTCCAGACTGATTAGCAGGAGACACTGAACAAGCTGGAGGGATCATACTGCATATTTCATCTCACCTGAGAATGCCTCGGGATCCCTCAGGATGGAACTGGAGGCTGTGAGTGAAGAGATGTCTGGACTACACTGATTAGTCCGCTGTCACTGCACTGCAACCGGAATAAATGCATGGATAAGTGGGTGACACAAACAAGCTAGTATCCACTTAGCTTACCTAAGTGATGTTTCAGCATCAGTTCTATGCTTGATAGCTGATTCTTCTCCCTAAAAGCTGTCTACTCATTCTGTGACTAAATAACTATATCTTTGTTTTTATTATTCCAAAAGGACTGATTTTCAGCTACATTTAACTGTCTGAAATCTAAATTGTTTTGATGATGACCCCAACTAAACCCAACATCAACTCTGTTGTTTGAAGAATACCAAAAATAACTTTTTTTTTTTTTTGAAAAAATGTAAATAGTTTTTGATGTGTGTTAGAATCATTATTTTCTTTGTCCCCTGATCGCCAAGACTCTGGAGAACAACTTTAAAAAAAAAAAAAAAGAAAAAAAAGAAGTATTCTGATAGCACAGGGTTAGGCTTAGGGCGGGTAAATCATCATCGATGATGACTTAGACCTCACAGCATTAAGCAAACTGTAGTTTTGCTCCTGAGTTCTTTTGGAATAACAAAGTCTTTCCCTGGCATGTCTCCCATTTGTCCTATTGCCAAATTTGTGCAATCTATTTGTACTTAAAACAGGAAGCACTTTGACACCAACAGCTGCAGAGTTACCTGAAGATCCTGTGATAAATGGCATTGCTTCAAGGAGTCCTTCAAAACTTTTTGCATCAAACTGTCTGCTCTTTGGTTGAATTAGCCAGACCACCAAGTCCTCGACAAATTGGCATGTTTTTCCTTACAGTGGAATGACTTATTTCTAACAATTTGGAAATCTTTTTAAATTCCATAACACACTTCAGTGCAAAGGTAACAAAAAATTCTAAATGTCAGAGGTTTCCAAAGTACAGGTTCCAAAATACAGGTTCTGCGATTCCCTATAAAGTTTTTAATCCTAAGATTCTCAAAATGCTCCACTTGCAGGCCAGTGGCAGCCCTTGTTACAATTACAATACACTACTGTATATTTCATTCATTAATATTTCCTACCATAGAATCATATAGTAATGCAGAATAAGACCAAAGGACAGTTTCTCTTCAGCTGAAGTTCTTCTGTGCTTTCCATTATAGCTGACTAAAAATTGACAAGTACAGCTGGTGTCATGGAACATCCACCTCATTAAAGGTCAAAAAACTTTAGAAAAAAAACAAAAATGAGAATTTCCAAAAAAAAAGAGTGTCGTAACCTCACTGCATATAATGCTAGATACTATAGTTCCTCTGAAAAAGAAAGCAACAAATTGGAAAGTTTTGACGCCCTGGTAGAATTCACAAATGTGCGCCTTAAAGCACATAACATAAGTTGGGGATGAATTTGGAAGACCTCTGTTAAAAAAGCCCTCTGTAAAGCTAGCACATGTTACTATTTGTCACTGATAGAGGAAAACAAGAACAACCCCAGGTTTCCTTTGAGCACTGTAGCCAAGCTGACAAACATAATACGATTTTACTACAGAGACAAAAATACAGGAGATGTGAAAATGTGCTGCGCTGGTTTGAATTGTATTTATAGATTAACAAGGGGTATTCCTCACAAACAAAAGCTAGCCATGGCATTCCACATGGTTCTCTAATGGGACAAAATTTTTATGTTATACATGCTTCCCTTAGGCAATAATATTAGAAAACACTGCATACATTTCAGTGTTATACAGATTATACCCAGTTATATTTATCTATGAAACCTGATAACTCGAATTAATTAGTTAAATGACAGACATGTCTTAAAGACATAAAGGCCTGGATGACCTTTAATTTTCTTCTCTTAAATTCAGGCAAAACTGAAGTTATTGTATTTGGCCCTAAAAATCTTAAAAAAAGAAACATGGCATCTAATCAGATACCTAGGACCTTGAAGTTATTTTTGACCAAGATATGTCCTTCAGTATGTAGTACTACTTTCCTTTATCTATGCAATAAATCTCTGCTAAACTTAGAAACATCCTGTCTCAAAGTGATGCTGAAAAACTAGTTCATTCTTTTGTTATTTCTAGGCTGGACTATTGCAATTCTTTACCAGGCTGTTCTAATAGCTCCCTGAAAAGCCCTCAGTTCATCCAAAAATCTGCAGCGAGAGTAGTAACAGTGACTAGAAAGAGAGATCCCATATTAGCTCCCTATAAACTACCATCATTGGCTAAAAATCCTTCTCCTCACATACAAAGTCTTGAAAAATCAGGCCCCTACATATCTTAAAGATTTCATAGTACCATATTATCCCAATAGAACACTTCGCTCTCAGATTGCAGGTTTACTTGTGGTTCCTAGAGTTTCTAAAAGTAGAACGGGAGGCAGAGCCTTCAGCTGTCAGGCCCCTCTCCTGTGGAACCAGCTCCCAGTTGGGATTTGGGAGACAGACACCCTCTCTACTTTTAGGATTAGGTTTAAAACTTTCCTTTTTGATAGAGCTTATAGTTAGGGGTGGGTCAGGTGACTCTGAACCATCCCTTAGTTATGCTGTTATACAGTTAGGCTGCTGAGGGATTTCCCATGATGCACTGGGCATTTCTTCTCCTTTCCCCTGTTTTCCCTCCTCAAGTGTTCATATGCCGTTACTGCATATCATTAACTTTTGTCTTCTCTCTCCCATAGTGTATGTTTTGTTCTTCACTCCCCATGCTCTCCTATTTTCCCCAACCAGTCATGGCAGATGGCTACCCCTTCCTGAGGATGGTTTTGCTGAAGATCTCTTTTTGTTAAAAGGGATTTTTTCCTTCTTACTGTCGCCAAGGGCTACTCATAGGGGATCGTCAGATTGTTGGAGTTTTCTCTCTAATCAGAGAAAACTGGTCCCCTCCTTTTATTTTAAGGTAAATTGGACCAGTAGTGGCATGTTTAGCCGCATGTTCTCCTTAAATCACTGGCTGTCTGAGTGGTGTCCAGAAAATGATATGGGCTTCATAGATAATTGGGAAACTTTCTGGGGAAAACCTGGTCTTGTTAGGAGAGATGGCATCTATCCCACTTTGGATGGAGCAGCTCTCATTTCTAGAAATCTGGCTGAATTTATTAAACCCCCCAAAATGTGAATATCCAGAGTTGAGACCAGGAAGCAGAGTTGCAGTCTTACACACCTCTCTGTAGCTTCTCTCCTCCTGTCATCCCACCCAAAATCCCATCCCCATAGAGACTGTGTCTGCTACCAGACTACCAAAAATCAAACCAAAAGAAGCAAAAAATGATGTAAGCATAAAAATTCACAAAGAAAGAACAATGGGTGTCATTTACTAATATTTTCGTGGAAGCTTTCTTACCCTGCACAAAAAATGAGTTTGCATGCAAAATTATCATCGGATTTATGAAACGTGCGCACCAGCTGTTCTTGCGCGTATATTAGTAAATCAGAATCATTCTGAATCAACAGGTTTCTGCAATTTCCATACAGTTTGCATACTATCTGCATACTGACCTACCCCCATTTCTCTGTATAAGGAAATACGTTTACCACCAGGTGAAGTGGAGAAATGTGGTGACGATGTTGTAAGAGAGAAGCCTGCACTGCTAAGGCAAAAAAGAAGGAGAAAGTCCAACTGAAACTGAATAATAATGTCCAAGGTCCAAGGAGGAAGCCAAAGGAGGTGCAGCTTTCCAAAGTGTTTCTACTTCTACTGGAGTGACGACCATTTAAAAAAATTAATTAATAAAAAGTGACGCTTAGGCTGAAATAACAGGAGAGCTGAATATAATTTCCCCTGGGACACTCACTGTGGCTCAAGTAAAGTAATGTTTGGAATCAAAGTTGATATGAAAAAGACTAACAGACTACAAGAAAAAGAAGAAAACAGGTGGACCAGGAGCATGTGATCTGTCAGCCCAAGATGAGAAAGTCACTGCAATGAAAAAAAAAAATCCAGATTCTCCAGCATCCTGGGATAGAAATTATACTGTAAGTGACAACATCCAGCAATGACAGAAGTTATTTTTAATGAAAGATAAGATCATTCAAGATATGATAAGATGAGATAAGGGATACTGAAATATGTTTAAATTAAAAAGGTTAAAGCCTACACCTTTCAATTTAGTATATATTTGTATAAATATTTAGTATATATTTGTGCATGAAACGTTCATACACATGATTTAGGCACAGATTTGTGCGTACACACTGTTAGTAAATGAGGCCCAATGTAACATCCTCAACTGCACCAAAGAGTAAAACAGTTAAATGTGGACTATTAAAAATTAGGTCTCTCTCTCTTCCAAGTCCCTGTTAGTAAAAGATTTATTCTGCCTTACAGAAACTTCGGTACAGGAGGACAAATATGTTAGTTTAAATGAATCAACACCCACAAGTCAGAATCCTGAAAGCACAGGCCGCGGAGGAGGAGTGGCAGCAATCTTTCATTCCAGCTTATTCATTAACCAAAGACCCAGACAGAGTTTTAATTCATTTGCAAACCTGAATCTTAGCCTTGTACACCCTAATTGGAAAACTCAAAACCCAGTTTTATTTGTTGTTATCTATTGTCCACCTGGCAATATCTGAGCTTTTATCAAAATTTTCAGACTTTTTATCAGATGTAGTGGTCAGTTCAGATAAAATAATTATTGTAGGTGATTTTAACATCCATGTAGATGCTGAAAACAACAGCCTCAACACTGCATTTAATTCATTACTAGACTCAATTGGCTTCTCTCAAAATGACTCATTTTAATCACAGCCTGGATCTTTTTCTGACATATGGCATAGAAACTGAACATTTAACAGTATTTCCTGAAAACCCTCTTTTGTCTGACAATTTCCTAATAACATTTAAATTTACAATAATGGATTACACAGCACTGGTGAATAAATTTCATTACAGTAGATATCTTTCTGAAAGTGCTAACTAAGTTTAAGGAAGTGATTCCTCCACTGTTATCTTCTTCAATGCCATGCGCCAACACAATGCAAAGCAGCTACCTAAAGTTTACTGCCACAGAGGTCGATATTCTTGTTTATAGTCTTATATCCTTACTGTGACGCACACTTCGGCTCCTCTGAAAAAGAAAGCTTCAGAGATGCCTGACTCCCTGGTATAATTGACAAATGCGTGCCTTAAAGCAGATGATTCATAAGCTGTAGAGGAAATGGCGTTGCACTTATTTAGAACACTTTTGTTTGGCCTGGAAAAATAGTTTGTTGTTCTATAAAAAAGCACTCCATAACACTAGTGCATCTTAATGTTCATCACGGATAGAAGAAAACAATAACAACTCCAGGTTTCTTTTCAGCACTGTAGCCAGGCTGACAAAGAGTCAGAGCTCAGTTGAGCCAAACATTCCTTTAAGTCTGACTAGTAATGACTTCATGAATTTCTTCACAAATAAAATTTCAACCATTAGAGGAAAAAAAAAGATTCACAACCATCCCACAGACGTATCCTTAAGTACAGCAACTTTTAAAACTGCTGATATTTACTTAGAACTTTTCTCTCCAATCGATTTTTCCGAATTAACTTCAACAATTGCTTCCTCCAAACCATCAACGTGTCTGCTTAACCCCATTCCTACAAGACTGCTCAAAGAAGTCTTACCAGTAATTAATGCTTCAATTTTAAATATGATCAATCTATCTTTATTAATGGGATATGTACCACAGGCCTTTAAGATGGCAGTAATAAAGCCATTACTTAAAAACGCTTCACTTGAGCCAGGTCTCTTAGTTAATTATAGGATGACTTCTAACCTTCCTTTTATTTCAAAAATTCTTGAAAGAGTAGTTGTAAAACAGCTGACTGATCATCTGTAGAGGAATGATTTATTTGAAGAATTTCAGTCAGGATTCAGAGTGCATTATAGCACAGAAACAGCACTAGTGAAGGTTACTAATGACCTTCTTATGGCTTCTGACAGCGGACTCATCTCTATGCTTATCCTGTTAGAACTCAGTACAGTATTCGATACCACTAACCACAGTTTTTTACTACAAAGACTAGAACATACCATAGGTATTAAAGGTGCTACGGTGCTTTGAATCTTATCTGATAGACTCCAATTTGTTCACGTAAATGGGGAGTCTTTTTCACACACTAAAGTTAATTATGGAGTTTCTCAGGGTTCTGTGCTGTATTTTACACTATATATGCTTCCGCTAGACAATATTATTAGAAATCATAGCATACATTTTCATTGCTATGCAGATGATACCCAACTGTATTTATCCATGAAGCCAGTCGACACAAATTGATTAGTTAAACTACAGGCATGTCTAAAAGATATAAAAGCCTTGATGACCTCTAATTTCCTACTTCTAAATTCAGACAGAACTGAGATTATTCTACTTGGCCCTAAAAACCTTGGAAATATGGCATCTAACCAGATATTTACTCTGGATGACATTATTTTGGCGTCCGGTATCCTCCAGGATTCCTCACAGTGATCTGTGAGGAATCCTGGAGTAATTTTTGGCCAGGATATGTCCTTCAACACACAAATTAAACAAATATTTTAGCAATATTGCTAAAATTAGAAACATTCTGCCTCAGAGTGATGCTGAAAAACTAGTTCATGTATTTATTACTTCCTGACTGGACTACTGTAATTCATTATTATCAAGATAAAAGTTCCCTGAAAAGCCTTCAGTTGATCCAGAATGTGGCAGCGAGAGTCCTAACAGGGCCTAGAAAGAGAGACCATATTTTTCCCATATTGGCTTCTCTTTATTCGCTCCCTGTTAAATCTAGAATTGAATTTAAAATCCTTCTCCTCACATACAAAGTCTTGAATAATCAGGCTCCATCATATCATAAAGATTTCATAGCACCATATCATCCCAATAGAGCACTTCGCTCTCAGAGTGCAGGCTTACTTGTGGTTCCGAGAGTTTTTAAAAGTAGAATGGGTGGCAGAGCCTTCAGGCCCCTCTCCTATGGAACCAGCTCCCAGTTGGGATTTGGAAGACAGACAACCTCTCTACTTTTAAGAGAGGTTTATGAGCTTAAACCTTTCCGTTTTGATAAAGCTTATACTTAGGGCAGGATCAGGTGACCCTGAACCATCCCTTAGTTATGCTGCTTCCCACCATGCTTGCTCATAGGGGGTTGTTGGATTGTTGGGGTTTCTGTCTAATATTGTAGGGTCTGTAGCCTACAATATAAAGTGCATAGAGATAACTGTTGTTGTGAACTGGCACTATATATATACATATATATATATATATATGTATATATATGTGTATATATATACACACACACACACACACACACACACACATATATATATATATATATATATACTAAAATGAAATATCTCAATGTACACATTACAAATACTAAAAATTAATATTGTATGCATTCTTTTTACTGCTGGCTACTTATATTGGCCCTCTGTCATCAAAACTTTGAGAACTCTCATTCAACATATTTAGAAATTGTATTATTTTAATTGCATATACATAATTTATTACATATTAGATAGTTTGTTCATTTAAACTGAGAAAAAAATACCTAGAAATGTACATTTTATGTTTCATTTAAGTATATCACTTGTAGACACAGGTGTCAAATATTTTTTTAAAAACAACATTTTTTAACACTTATTTTTCCATATGATGATAAATCTAAAACAATGACCTGAAAGACTACAAAAGCTCCACAGAGTTGAAAGAAACTGCAGAACTGAGTGATAATTCTCTTTTGGGTTTATTATTATGACCAACTGCTTTTACAGTATACAAAGGCCTTTGGTTGAGTGGTAGTTTGAAAATTTTAATTAATGCAGCCTTAATTATTGCATTAGTGTAGCTTCTGTTTTGTGAATATCATAGTGCTGCCCTTCCCAATTTAATTTTCTGATGAGTGCAGATCTTCACATCTTTTCCTTGTTACTGCTACATGGCATGAGTGCAACCCAAACAACTCAGCAGGGCTGCTTCTTTTTAAAAGCGATTTAGAAATTGGGCTAGTACCTCTGGGACTGTCAAGAGTTTATACGCTGTGTTACAGATTCTGTTTCTTCTGTTTTATTGATTATCTGCATTGACCGGTGGACATCAAAGCTCAATTTAAAGTTGATAATTCAAGCAAAACAAAATGGTGTGCATAAACAAAACTGATAGTGTTTAATACTTTTATCATCTCTCACTGAAAGGAACAATTTTATAATGATTAACATTTTTATAGCATGCAGACAAATACAATTTGCAGTATATAATGAAAGAAACAATTTATAGGAGACCTATTTCATGGACTTGTGAAACTGTCGAGGATGGACAGGTGATTTCAGAGAAAATGACTCTAAGTCATACACATCTGATTTGTTGGAGAAGACAATCCTGTTGTGAATTTAATGACTTATTGACTCACTCTTTAAAGGAAAAACATGGCAGTGTTTAGTCAGTGAGAGAAAGATTGTCTAGAAGCACGGTCTGATTAAAACCTTTATGACTTAATGTGATTCATTCTGAACAAACACATGAATAATTGAACATGTGCAGTTTCAAATCTGTTACTGTGCGGCAAATATTTACACGGTGACTAGAATTAATTCGTCAGCATACATTCCTTATTTGGTAAACACTTATGGAGACATTTAGAACCAAATGCAGTGATGCAAAAATCTGGGGCAACAGTTATGAAACAACTGCTTTGTGCTCACCAAAGATATATTCAGTTCAATTCAATTAAATTTTATTTATATAGCGCCAAATCATAACAACAGTCGCCGCAAGGCGCTTTATATTTTAGGGTAAAGACCCTACAATATTATAACAGAAAACCCCAACAGTCAGACGACCCCCTATGATCAAGGACTTGGCAACCGTGGGAAGGAAAAACTCCCTTTTAACAGGAGGAAACCTCCGGCAGAACCAGGCTCAGTGAGGGGCAGCCATCTGCCGCAACCAGTTGGGGGTGAGGGTAAACAGAAGAGAGCAGAGGGAGACAGGACAAAAGACACACTATGGGAGAGAGACAGAGTTAATAATAACTAATGATTAAATGGAAGTAACTAAGTGATGGTTCAGGGTCACCTGATCCAGCCCTAACTATAAGCTCTATCAAAAAGGAAAGTTTTAAGCCTAATCTTAAAAGTAGAGAGGGTGTCCCGAATCCAAACTGGGGGCTGTTTCCATAGGAGAGGGGCCTGAAAGCTTAAGGCTCTGCCTCCCATTCTACTTTTAAATTCCCTAGGAACCACAAGTAAGCCTGCAATCTGAGAGCGAAGTGCTCTATTGGGATAGTATGGTACTATGAAATCTTTAAGGTATGATGGGGCCTGATTTTTCAAGACTTTGTATGTGAGGAGAAGGATTTTAAATTCAATTCTAGATTTAACAGGTAGCCAATGAAGAGAAGCTAATATTAGAAAAATATGGTCTCTCTTTCTAGTCCCTGTCAGTACTCTCGTTGCAGCATTCTGGATTAACTGAAGGCTTTTCAGGGAGCTTTTAGAACAACCTGATAATAATGAATTACAATAGTCCAGCCTAGAAGTAATAAATGCATGAACTAGTTTTTCAGCATCACTCTGAGACAGGATGCTTCTAATTTTAGAGATATTGCGCAAATGCAAGAAAGCAGTCCTACTTATTTGTTTAATATGTGCGTTGGAAGACATATCCTGGTCAAAAATGACTCCAAGATTCCTCACAGTGTCACTGGAGGAATCTTGGAGTCATTTTTGACCAGGATATGGCTTTCAACGCGCATATTAAACAAATATG